>JAKELH010000826.1:0-26652 GCA_021525015.1 Lactarius pseudohatsudake
AGGAAGGGGGAATTGCGATCAAATTCGAAGCCCCAGACTGCGTTCATGCCAACGCCAATTCGTCTGCTCATGCCGCCTCTGTCGCTGCTAGTCTGCGCGGCGAAGCGGGGAGGCTCTAGCGCATCGCCTGCCGCCCGGGTGGAAGGGCCGAACCCGGGGAGCTGCGAGAGCTGCACCACATCGGCCCGTGCGATCATCGGAAAGCTTTGTTGTCGACATGTCCTGTGAGAAGAAAGGGGCGGGAGAAGGCGGGCAGGTAGACGCATGACAAATGACGCTCGGAGTGTCTCAAAGCCCATCCTGTTCAGATACGGGATGTGTTACAATCCGCCCTACAGCCCGCCTGGAACAACCACTCAGAACCGCCGTTAGACACACACACGCGGAAGATGCCGAAGAAGAAGCGTCAATCTCAAGACTTGTGGAAGAACATGCCCAAGCGCCCAGAGCTAAGTCACCCGTCGGGCATTACGTATACGGAAGCACTCAGAAATCTCAGGAATACTGGGAGTAGCGCACGTGACTTTAGCGCAGCCCATCACGTGACCCTGGCACGTGACCTGGCCCAGACTTGCACCAGATGGATCCAGATGGCTTGTGCCTGGACCGGGGCTAGAACACCTCATGTTTGTGACTCGTACGTGATTGTGCCTGATTTCTGATGGACTGTATGACTTGTGTTTCTTATCTCTGACTCATGCCATGAGGGCCTTACGCCATTGGCTGTCCGTTATCTCTGACTCGTTGTGACTCATTCCTAGGATCCCTGTACTAGGATTTCGGAGTTCCGAGCTGGGGTTCAAACCTCCTTGGATGTGTATATAGGCACTGGCTTATGGTCGCTAAAGACCTAAGCTTGACTTCTTGGATTATCCCACCCAACTCCTCTGCTAGCTACCTGAGCTGTTTGCAAAGTAGTGACGCTGTATAGAGGATCCTTTGGTTGTCAATCGAAGCTTGTCCTGAAGCCACCTCTTTCCTCCTCCCTGCTTCCCTTTGCACGCTGTCTGCCTCTGCAATTCTCTCCACTCTCCTCTTTTGCGCCCTTTGTATCCTTTGGGCCATCCTCCTCTGTCTCTCCTCTGAGATCTCACGTGCACGACTTTCCCAAGTCATCTTGAAGTGTGACTGTTAGGACCCAACGAGCCTAGCACGCGGTGTTAGAAGGCAACACCCGGTGGAGCGTTACAGGATGGTCGTGAACGCCGTGCGTAGGAGCGCACCTGGGCTCTTGAACAAGTGCTCGCGGATCGGCATGGGCTGGCGGAACTTGGACTGTTTCTAGACTGTGAGCTGCCTCAAGTTTTTCTGTCCTGCCCATTCAGCGATTGAGCATCATTGATTTGAGATACCGACATGCGCCAGCGCATAGAACATCTGGGCCAGGCATACAAGCTCCACATTCTACCCCTCATGTTTGTTATCGTTATCGTGTCCACGTGGTGCGTCACTCCTAATCATTCCTCTTTCCAAACACAACGTTGACCCACGACATGACCAACACGGCGCCAACGACTGCGACGACTGGGCGGTGACGACGACAGCTGCGGTGACGACACTGACAAAATACGTGACAATCGCAGACTACAACCACGACCACCACGACACGACCATCACGACCACGACTACGACAACTACCGCGACCGCGACCACAATGACCACAACGACCCACAATGATGGAACTGCAACGACAAGGCAACAACAACCGCAACGATGGCAAGGCGGCGAGACAATCACGACGACGACCGAAAACCCCAACAGTGACCACGACTGACGACGGCCGCAGCAGCAACTATGACGACGACGATGACTGCAACAGGCGTGCCACGACCATGACGAGATAGATACTGTAGTAACTGTAGTTTTTATTTATTACATTGTATCATGGTTGTCGCGGGTCCTGCACCCCCCTGACTCGAAAAATGGGAGTTATTTCATTGTGCATCTGTTAGGCTGCGCGCGAGTGCGGCATGTTCGGAAATGCAAAAGGTAACAGCCCGGTTCTATATTAGGATAAAATTTCCTTTTTTGGGGGTGCACTGGGGGGGGGGGGGGTGAGGCTCGACCCCTTAAAAAAATTTACCGACCCCGTGCGATTATAAAATTTGCTGACCCCCCTTGGCCGAAGCCACAGTCGACGGCAATACCCACCAAGTCAAGCCACATGTGATCAGAGCTGCGTATTAGTCAACTCCCACTGAGCTGGCTGAGTGCTGGCTGACCCCATTGAGCCGGCTACAGCTACCACTTAACGTCGTGCCGTCGTCATGAGTTGAACACCACCTTTGAGCACAGTCCTATTGCCAGCAGGAACTCCTATACACACCCGCAGTTCTACCACTGACCGCTTTGCTCCTAAGTATGAGGACAGAGATACTACTTTTCGATGGCTGTCAGACGAGATGGCGTTGTTTTTCGTTGGCCCGATGCCCCCACATGATTTTCTGGATACCTTCTTGCCATCAACCTCACTCAGCCCCGTTCTTCCATTCGAACAGGGAATGTTTTCTCGTGTACATAAAATGGCTTCGGAAGCCGAAATGTACGATACATTTGTGAGTTCAGCACATGGCACCACTTCGGACAAATAATCAAATTTCTAGGTCGAAATTGTTGGGTCACGTCTCCCAAAGTTGACTCTGGTCAACACATCCCACAAAAATGACAAGGCGCCATACATGAGGTTCACGTTCTCCTGTCAACCTGACTGCTCTGTTTACCGCAGCGGCAGCAATCACAACCATGAGCTCAACTTGGCTCTTGTCGAGTTTCCCGTCAAGTTCAAAACCACAACGGATCAAGACCCATTTGTAGCCGACCTTCCGATATCGCCCAAGAATAAGGGCTTGGCGATAGAGAACCCGTTCATGAGCACGTCGTATTCTGGCCGCCTGGTTGCAGGCCAGATTACTGCCTACGCCACCCTGGTTCTGAGCACTCAGTACCGCACACACACGTTCCTCGTTCTCATCTTTAAAAATTATGCCAGACTAATCCGATGGGACCACAGTGGTGCGGTCGTCACAGCGCTGATATATTACGACAACAAGCCACATCTCCTTGACTTTTTCGTCTGCTACAACCACGCAGACCCTGAAACCCATGGCCATGATCCTACCGTTGGCCCACCCACCGAGGACAAAGTCTGAAATGCCCGAACTCTCAGTGACTTGGCCAGCGCGAAGTCTCTTCTCACCGTATCCATCGCAGATCCCCTTCACCCGCAACAATCAAGCTGCTATATTATCTGTGCCCCTTTTTCTCGACCCGATATCCCAGCAGGTCGCTGGAATCGGACGTCAATCGCTTACGACGTCCGACGGAGGAAGCACGTTCTTCTGAAGGACTCTTGGCAAGTCCTACTGGACGATGTCACACCAGAAGGTGAGATTTATGCCAGACTCTGTCAACACTCAGTCCCCAACATCCCCTCGTGTTCACGCGCTGGTGACGTTGGTGACGATGCCTATCACAACTCCCGGACACACGAGTTCGCCGGCAAATACGGGGGACCCATGCAACTCATGCCTCACCGGCATTATCGTTTGGTTCTGGATACTATTGGCCGGAGGCTGGAGAACTTCAGTCACAGTTGGGAGATGGTAAGTGTGATTTATGCGTCCTTAGTCAGTAAGTTGGCCAATGTCCCCAGTTGGCCAACGTAAATTGACTCACGTTTATAGCTCATCAAGCCGCTTGTAATGCCGGTGTTCTTCATCACGACATTAGCGTCGGAAACATAATGATTGTTGACGACGATGAACCGAACATCAAGGGTGGCATGCTCATCGACTGGGACCTTTCCAAGGTCATCGACCCACCGGGCGGATGTAGTACCACGTGTTACGTTCCTTCCGGGACGTATCAATCCGACTTGGATTAGGGACCGGTTTGCTGAGGGTTGAGGCCAAACAGAGGCAACGGCGATACAGAAGTCGAGAATGATAAGGAAGAAGTCGGCGTACGACTTATAGCGGAAAGCTGATGACGGCGAAGAGGCAAGCACACACACAGGGACTAGGAGCTAAGGCGCAGGAAAGGGAAGGTATTCCTCAAGATATCAAAGCTAAGGAGTCTACACGCAGACGTCCTTCTACTTATACACAAGGGGTGGAGCTTTGAAGCCCAGCAACCCTAATACACAGCCACAAACCCTAATACGAGTGTCCAATGGCATAAGGCTCTCGATCAATCATCGGTCAGCAGTCACATCAGTCACGAGTCACGATCTGCATCACACGCTATCGGCCGGTCCGGGCACAAGCTCATCCGGACCCTTCTGGACAAGTCGAGGCAGGCCACGTGCCAGGGTCACGTGATGGCCGTCTTCCACTCCTCTACTCCGGTGAGGGACTCACATCGCGGTACATCTGGTCGCCATTCTTCACCCAGTCTAACAACTCTTCCTTGGTTGTGACGCTGTACGCATAGCTGTCTTCCTCGCGGGGGTACTCCAGGGGCTCAAACGCAACACCACGCGTCAGTATACACGCACTGTAAGTAAATGATCTGACTCAATACACCTCCTGAGCCCTGACATATCTCAACAGGGAACATGGCAGTTCATGGCCGCAGACCTCGTTCAAGAATCCTCAATTCCTCATACCTTCGTTCACAACCTTGAATCCGCTTTCTGGGTAATGATCTGGATTGTCATGTCGTATACGCCAAGTTCCTGGACGGATGGAGAGCGCTCGGGCTTCCTTAAGGAGACGATGAGCCCCAGGGTTTACAATGACAGCAGCGGCAGAAGCAAGCTCTTCTTCATGCAGACTGAAGACCTGATTCCAGATTTCAAAATCGAACAGAATCCCATCCTTCTCGACTTACTCATCAATCTGAAGAAAACCCTTGCTATCCGTCACCGGGAGTTGCCATCTGAACCTTCAGGGTTTGACCCTTTGACTATCAAAGCAGAGACGGATGGAAGCAGCACACCGGATCTCCCTGTTGCCTTAGGGAACAAGCTAGAAGAATACCATGCGTTGATGGCGTGTTTGAAAGATCACAAAATTATCCTCAACATGATTAGGAAGGCTCTCAATACACCAGGCTGGCCCGACAGTGACGCCGCTGATCCCCAACCTCTTTCGACATCTCGTGATGTGCGATCTAGTTCTAAGAGGTCGAGGTTGGTAGCCGAAGGGAATGGTGTATTTGGTCCTCTGCCGCCGGGAAAGCGGTCGGGATCTGCCTAGATGCTTCATGCTCATTACTTGTTTAACTACATTTTGTACCCTTCTGTTGTGTGTCCACCGAATTCTACGCTGTTGTGAGTCATCTGCCCGACACATCCGATTGATCACATAATGCATGCCATTGGCTGTTCATCGCTTGTTATTTTATTTGTTTGTTGTCTCCCCTGTCCGTCTCGTCCTCAAGGTCGTCTGCCTACTTCGTTACACCACTGTTACATCTTATCCACGGATTACTAGTATGTCTCGCTTCATCTTTGTGTCTACTGAATTCTACAGTGCTCTCGATCTTATGACACCAACATATTCGATCACATTATGCCAGCCAATGATCCGGCATGACTTCCATCACTCATGGGCTGACCGACGGTGAGAGTCTTACATATGTCATGGGCCAGCCGACGTTGGCCGACGCCTGAGATTTCTTCCGAGACTCATGGGCCAACCGATGTCGGCTTGGAGACATTTATTCCGGAGTTGTACTCCGAAGGAGTATTCCTGAGACTGCACAGGCATTTCCAGGTGTCAAGAAATCATTGCTCCAGAGCTGGATTCTGGAGGAAACACTCCGAGATTATGTGTGCATAATGGAATGTATAAACATGTGCAGGTCCGAGGAATATTGCACATGTTCTGGAGGAACAACTCCGAAACACTCCGAGATTATGAGGGTGTAACAGAGTGTGTAGGGATTGTCACGGGTAACCCTAACCCCCACGGGTGACGGGTGGGGTTGTCACGGGTACGGGTCAGGGTAGCTCTTCACCCACCCGTTGAATACCCGTACCCGTCAATACGGGTAGTGGCGGGTTTTCTGACCTCCCCGATTTCATGCACCTTGGTCATTGGCACCATTTTTTGATGTCCCGGAGTTTGTAAAATTCTTGTGCACATCACCCGCCCACTAAACTGTCAATATAGGCCCTTGATATCTGGTTTCATGTAACGTTCCTTCCTGGACGTTCGACTCGACTTGAGTCACGTGTGCCTGTTTGCTGCTGCAACCGCGTTGCAAGTCGTAGGGGCGTTCGATAGTCGTCGATAATGGCAGATAGAGGTAAAGTGGACAGCGGCGGGACAGACTCCGAAGGCGCGCTGAAGGTGATGAAGGTGGATGGACGGGTCTCCGAGGTCACACCAGCGAGCGAAAGATGATCGATGTGGTTATTCGCAGAGTGGATAGCGCAGTACTACTGGCTCGGCTCCAAAGGGGAAGGTATTCACAAAGTAATATCAAGCTAAGGAGTCTACACGCAGACGTCCTCCTACTTATACACAAGGGATGGAGCTTTGAAGCTCAGCAACCCTAATACACAGCCGCGAACCCTAATACGAGTGTCCAATGGCATAAGGCTCTCGATCGGCTCAGTCAGCAGTCCATACAGTAGTCAGCGGTCATCAGTCATCCGCTATGTAGTATCAGTCATCCGAATCTCGATTCGTACCATAATGCATCAGAGGCTAGACCAGCCCGGGCACAAGCTCATCCGGGCTCTTCTGGACGCGTCGAGGCAGGTCACATGCCAGGGTCACGTGACGGCCGTTCATCAGGACCTATTCCCAAGGCTCCTGGCAGCGGTCCTGAGGCGGGGAGGGAGATCGGTCGCTCACCAAGCGTCCCGCTCTTGCGGTATTCTCTAGGGCCTCTATTGCTGCCCATACTCTCTCTTGTACGCGTGGGTCTTCTTCGGCTTGCCAGTCCCACCAAGGGTCTTCAGGCGTGTTGGCGGACTCCACAATGGGGATATCGGCGGTCGGCGTGTAGTCACGTGGCGAGTCACGTGCCGGCGAGGGTGAAACCGTGACATTACCCTCTCTTCTGGTACAACGCCCACGTTGTTCCTCATCCGTATGCCGCACGGTTTCTGTACGTCGAACCGCAGTCATCCGCGTGGCGAGTTCAGGAGGTGATACCCTCACCGATGTAGGTGGCCCTGCGGCAGTGCCTCTCACTTTCAACTTCATTTGAGTCACATGCACGACGTGCTCATTCTTCTCCGCGGCTCTGACGTCCGGCCAATATTCATGGGGGATGGTAGTGGTGCGCCAATCGATAGGCGGCGCGAATTCTTGCATGTAGCCTATCCCAAGGACTATCATGCTGCTTCCCATGTTGCTCAGGTAAAAGGGGAGCGTGCGCTCGATTCCGTTAGCGCGTATCGTGAGCGGGGCGTAATGCGTCAAAGGCCCACCGCTGTTGAGGGAACTATCTGCGTTCCTCAATTGCTTTGGTTTCTCCAGCGCTACTCGCGCGAGTCCCAATTCCTCCGCGTACTCCGGGTTGATGTGGCAATCCGTGGATCCTGTGTCTATTAACGCGTCCTGTTCTTCGATGACGCCATCTCCAGCCATGATTCGCATGGGGAGGCATAGCTCTGTGGGGCGTGGTGCGGGCATTATGTCTTGTAGTGAACCATCCAACGCACCGCTCGTCATGAGTTCCTCGTATACTCCGGGTGTCTTCCTCAGGACGCGCATCCATTCGCGCGCCTGGCGTTCCGGGCTCGTGTCGTGTCGTGGCTCTTCCAGCCTTGATGGTCCTGCTTCCAGTGGCTCGTTAAACGCGACGCGCTTCTGCATCTGCGGGCAGAAAGCGCGAGTATGTCCGACTTCGTGGCAGCGGTAACACACTTTGTCGGTAACGTCCGTCACACTGACTCGTACTCGGCTTCGTCCTGCCGATAGGTCCATCGGTACGTGGACGGCGTTGAACGCCTCTTGCTGCTGCGCGACAAACAAGTCGCCGCGTGCTTTCGCTACTTCTCCTGCCCATCCCGAGGGCGCATCGTATTGTTCTCTCGCCTCGGCAGGCGGTGCGTAGTGGCTTGCTGGCGGGTCAAACCGCGGGTCTCGTGTTGCGACCCTCTCTTCTGCTTGCCTGTCGGGGCGCTCAAAAGCTGCCTCCGCGCTCCAGGGAATGTCCTCGGTGTCTTCCACACCTGCTCCTACTTCATCGGCGTCCTCCGCGTACTCGTCTAGCAGACTCCAGACGTCACCGTATTCTTCCGCCTCGGCAGGCTCGCTGTACTGGCCGTTATCGCTGGCCCCTTCCGGTTGCTGGTAGTACTCAGCTGGGTCCTCGTATTCTTCTCGCGCCTCGGCAGGCGGCTCCTCGGGACTCTCATAGTCGTCCTGGTACGTCGTGTACCAATCCTCGTTGTACGCCTCGTATTCTTCTCTCGCCTCGGCAGGCGGTGCGTTGGACTCTTCGTCGAGGCACCAGCACTCGCGGTCGTAGTCCCAGACCACTGGTGTTCCATACCAGTCGTTTCCCATGTCTTCCGATGGTCGGCCCCAGGCATCGTATTCCATCGGGTGTCCGTATGCGTCGTAGATCATATCCTCGTATCTTTCTCTCGCCTCGGCAGGCGGCATCCTCACGCGCGATGTCATCGATATGGGAGGGTATGTGGATGAAGGCGTACTTAGCTTGTAACGCCCACCCGAATGTCCATCTGCACGGTAACGTCGGCAGGCCTTCTCGAGGTTTTCTTTCATACGCCTGATTGCGCAGGCCTTCTCAAGGTTCCTCTTCATGAGGCGTAATCCCTCCGCGGACAATGCGATATGCGCGGGCATCCCTATAGTGTCAACGGCAGCAAAGGGGCAGAATAGAGCTTGATATAATGTAACGTTCCTTCCTGGACGTTCGACTCGACTTGAGTCACGTGTGCCTGTTTGCTGCTGCAACCGCGTTGCAAGTCGTAGGGGCGTTCGATAGTCGTCGATAATGGCAGATAGAGGTAAAGTGGACAGCGGCGGGACAGACTCCGAAGGCGCGCTGAAGGTGATGAAGGTGGATGGACGGGTCTCCGAGGTCACACCAGCGAGCGAAAGATGATCGATGTGGTTATTCGCAGAGTGGATAGCGCAGTACTACTGGCTCGGCTCCAAAGGGGAAGGTATTCACAAAGTAATATCAAGCTAAGGAGTCTACACGCAGACGTCCTCCTACTTATACACAAGGGATGGAGCTTTGAAGCTCAGCAACCCTAATACACAGCCGCGAACCCTAATACGAGTGTCCAATGGCATAAGGCTCTCGATCGGCTCAGTCAGCAGTCCATACAGTAGTCAGCGGTCATCAGTCATCCGCTATGTAGTATCAGTCATCCGAGTCTCGATTCGTACCATAATGCATCAGAGGCTAGACCAGCCCGGGCACAAGCTCATCCGGGCTCTTCTGGACGCGTCGAGGCAGGTCACATGCCAGGGTCACGTGACGGCCGTTCATCAGGACCTATTCCCAAGGCTCCTGGCAGCGGTCCTGAGGCGGGGAGGGAGATCGGTCGCTCACCAAGCGTCCCGCTCTTGCGGTATTCTCTAGGGCCTCTATTGCTGCCCATACTCTCTCTTGTACGCGTGGGTCTTCTTCGGCTTGCCAGTCCCACCAAGGGTCTTCAGGCGTGTTGGCGGACTCCACAATGGGGATATCGGCGGTCGGCGTGTAGTCACGTGGCGAGTCACGTGCCGGCGAGGGTGAAACCGTGACATTTCACCTCACAAACGAATCCCTCAATGTGGCCGTGGCATTCGCATAACTATACTACTAACTTACTGTAGCCCAGAAGACAGTACTAGGCTACCTTAGTACTATAGGCACAAGTATATACCCTTTTTGCATAAAAACGCGCGCATTTTACAACTCGGAAAACCCACTGAGAAGAACTCCTAGTAATATGTCTTCACCCCCCTCTACAGCTATCCAACCCGACCAAGAAACCGACACCAACGTCATGGTTGGACCACGCAAGCGTCGTCCTACTCGACGCGTCACCGACAATGCCGACCCGCTTGCACGCAAAAGGGTGAAACGAACACCTAAAACAACGGTTGAAGATGTCAGTGAGACAGGGCCACCACCTCCTACCCAGCCGCGCAACGGCAGGCGAGTTCTTGAAGCGTCTGATGGAAGCGATGACGATGGATCCTCCGACGTGCTCGAGGTAACTGTTGTCAACAAGGATGGGAACGCGTCCAGCGTCTTGGAGGAAGACGATGATGCTGAATTAGGTGAGCCACGAGCAATGTAACGTTACAGCAGAAACTAAAGATCATTTAGCTCGTCTCCGCAAGGAGTGGGACTCACCTATCTATATCTTCTTCAAGCCCCTTCCTTCCGTTGAGTATGTTGACGCTCGCAAAGCTCATGTCTTTAAATGTGGAGCACGTCAATGTCATTTTCAAAACCGGTTTGTTCGTCGGTTCCTCGATAAGTCTGACGCAAAATCGACGAGCAACCTCCGCCGCCATGCTATTGATGCTAAGGTGTGCTGGGGTGTTGAGGCGGTGGCTGCGGCTGATGCTACTCGGGATGTCAACGCGGCTCATGATGCTCTGGCTAATCATAAGAAAATTGATGGGTCAATTACAGCCATGTTTCGGCGCATCGGGAAGGGAACGGTAACTTACAGCCACCACCAGCATACGAGGGCCGAAGCCCGGTACGTTTCCACCTCTCGTGTGAAACCCGAAGGTGATACCTGATATTCTATTCAGCGCGGAATTTGTTCGTTGGATCTGCGAAAACAACCGACCTTTTCAGATTGTCAACGATCGAGGGTTTTGTTGCCTCATGAAGACTGGGCGACCCGAATACTATATACCCTCGGCCAAAACCCTATCCCGTGACGTCAAGAACGTCTTCGTACGGGTTCGCAAACACATTTCTACAATGCTAAAGGTAAGTGCCGATAGTATTAAAAAACGATAGACTGACCTTGTGCAACAGGAATACGACGGCAAGCTGAGCTTCGCCACCGATGCCTGGACCTCTCCGAACCACAAAGCCTATGTTGCTATCACCGTCCACCTCGAGAACCGTGGCCAGCCACTATCGATGCTCCTAGATCTAGTTGATGTGCCGATGTCTCACACAGGTGCCAACCTTGCGATCGCATTTGCAGAGGTTCTGCAGACCTTCGGAATTGGGGAAAAGGTAAGAAAATAAACCATCTATCAGAAATTGATACTCACAGGCAGTCTAGATCCCTAGCGTTACGGCCGATAACGCATCAAATAATGACACCATGATCTCCGAGTTGGGTGAGATCATGGATGAGTTCCCTGGAGCGGCGAATCAAACGCGCTGCTTTGCGCACACAATAAACATATCAGCAAAGGCAGTTTTGAGACAATTTGACGTACCTAAAAAGAGGGACGGCGAGGAGCTAGATGAGGCGGGCAGGGCGCTTGCTGACTTGGCCGAGACTTGATCTTGAAGAGCGCATGGAGCAGGAGACACAGGAGACGGCCGACGGCAATGAGGACGACCAGCCATTGGAGGCCTGGGACGACTTTCGTGGGGGTTTAACAAGGGAAGAAGTGACACAGTTGGATGTGAGCGTCCAACCCGTGAGATCGATGTTAGTCAAAGTGCGTTGGTTAATCTTGACCCTAACCCTACTTCAACTGACTTGTCCAAGCTGCGCAAGCTCGCGTTTGCCCTCAAGAACTCGACCACTAAACTCCTTCCGGCCTGGTACAATACTCTCACCTCCCTCGGACTACCTCATCGAATGATGCTGCGTGATGTGACAACCCGCTGGAACTCGACGTTTGACATGCTCGAGTTTGCAATCCAGTATCGCCCGGCGATCGACTCGATGACCGCCACTCGAAATCTTGGTCTTCGAAAACACGAATTGGTCTCCACTGTCACGATCACGTGACATTCCAGATTTCTTAGACTCGTTCCTGGACTCATACTGATTTCCGATCTGATTGTAGATTACAGGTTGTGTTATATCTAGAGATCAGGTTATCTGATCTTTCTGCTGTATTGTTCTATGTTTCACCCTTGCTTCTTCTGTGTTCTAGAAACTTCTGACAGATATGTTGTGCTGGCATACAGCTTATGTACACCTTTGTCTCTGAGTATATAGTCTGCTGTATTCTCCTCTGTAGTCGGCATTCTGGTCTTTTCATAATATAGCCCATTCCTCTTCTCCTCTCCTCTGCTGTGCCAGAGTCTTCGCTTTTCCGCTTAGTCAGCGAGCCGGCCCGCTCGGCCCACCTAGAGTCCCTTGGACTGTAAACGCAGAGTCCCTTGGACTGTAAACGCAGACGATCCGGGTGATCGTAAAATCCACGGAGTGGGTCGTCGCAACGGAGCTTCGAGACATGTTGAAGGTAAGTCTTTTCTCTCTCTCTCTCTTCTCAATCTAACTCTTTTGACTAGATTTTTAAGGACGCGACTCTCTTCTTTTCTCGAGGCACCCCAAACCTCGCCACTGTCATCCCGGCTATGGACCACATCGACAAGGTCCTCGCCACGTCTCCCTCCGATACCTCTCACCAATTTTCTCCCGCTATCCGTGCAGCCCTTGCTGTTGGGAAGAGTGCAATGAATAAGTACTACAACAAAACGGACCACTCCGAGGTGTACCGCATGGCCATGGGTGACCTTTTTTTTTTTTTATGCTTGTCTATACTAATTTCCGTACCTCTCAGTTCTCCATCCCCGCCACAAACTCGAATATTTCAAGAGGCACAACTGGGAAGAAGCCTGGATCGACACGGCTCGTGATATCGTCCGCAACGAGTTTGATCGACAGTACGCCTCGATGGACGAACTGGATGGCACGCAGTCAAGTAGTAACAAGGTGCGAAGTCTTGTTTCAATTTGTTTCGTTTCTAACTAGCAACTTATTTCCAGACCTTGGCTTCATCACAATCGGCGAACATTTTCGATGACCTCCCGGACCTCGCATCCACATCCCCCGACACTCAAGACGAACTTGACCGCTACCTTATGGCGGACGTAGAAAACGTCAAGGACGGTCTCATGTGGTGGTACGAGAGATCTGAGGCCTTTCCACGTCTCTCCCGTATGGCCCGCGATTACCTTTCAATTCCGGGTAAGCGTCCTGATTTATTGTCACATGTTCCAGTACTAATACTCCTTTTTAAAGCTACTAGTGTTGCCGTCGAACGCGAGTTCAGCCGGGGCCACCTCGTCCTTCCCCACGTTCGCAGCCGTCTCTCTGTCCAGTCTACCCGCGCTCTTATGTGTACTGGCTCTTGGTGTCACGATCACGTGACATGCCAGATTTCTTAGACTCGTTTCTGGACTCATACTGATCTCTGATTTGATTATAGATTACAGATTGTGTTATATCTAGAGATCAGGTTATCTGATCTTTCTACTGTATTGTTCTATGTTTCACCCTTGCTTCTTCTGTGTTCTAGAAACTTCTGACAGATATGTTGCGCTGGCATACAGCTTATGTACACCTTTGTCTCTGAGTATATAATCTGCTGTATTCTCCTCTGTAGTCGGCATTCTGGTCTTGTTCATAATATATCCCACTTCCAGTCTCACCTTCCCTCTTGTCCCCTCTGCTTAATTGCAGAGACTTGTCCCCTGAACCCTTGTCCACTCTACTTGACTGTAGAGTCTTGTCTTTGTCACCGCTCCCTCGCTTAGTCAGCGACCCGAGCCGTCCAGCGTGAAAGATCGCTATTTCGTTTGTCATCGAGGTGCCAGTCCTCGATCTTGTCCCAGAACGCAGACGATCCGGGTGATCGTAAAACTTGGAGCCTCCTCGGGTTGGTTAAGGATGGCGATATCAGTGGGGCACTGGGTGAGGAGGTTGAAGGAGAGGAACCTGAACTCCCTGTAGGCTGGGATTCCATCTCGTAAATTGTCATACTAGTATCTACCCAAATCCATGTCGTTTGTCGAGTTCGAGTTTGAATTCCACGCCGCTCTCAAAGGATTTGCGAATCGTCACGCCAGGTGAAGGCCTTAGGCCGCAACTCATCTTTCTGAGCCTGTGGATGAGATTGCGGACGTTCTCCTTTTCGGAGATCTTCTGATTGATGAAGGTCATGGTATCGCACTCGTATTCCTCATTCTGGTGCCGAAATCGCGGAAAAGCGGTGAACCCGTGCGGGTTTGCATACCCACAGTACCCGTCTAAACCCATTCCCAATACCCGTCTAAACCCGTACCCGTGACTCGCGGGTACGGGTTTTTCCGGGTACGGGTACGGGTAGCTCCAGTCGACCCCAGGGTTACCCCTGACAATCCCTAAGAGTGTGCAGGTCTGAGGAATGATACACATGTTCTGGAGGAACAACTCAAAACCACTCTGAGACTATGAGGATATAATGGAGTGTATAAACATGTGCAGGTCCTCCACATCTGCTGGAGGAACAACTCTGAAACACTCCAAGATTATGAGGATATAATGGAGTGTATAACATGTGCAGGTCCGAGAAATGTTGCACATGTTCTGGAGGAACAACTCTGAAACACTCCGAGATTATGAGGGCATAACGGAGTGTATAAATATGTGCAGGTCCGAGAAATGTTGCACATGTTCTGGAGGAACAACTCTGAAACTAGTGATTGAAAGTCCGGTCCGGTCCGGTTTTGTTCCCTAATTTGGAAAGACCGGGACCGCAACCGATGGATCGGTTCATCCTCTTTGCCCAAAACCGGACCGAACTGACAAAGACCGGTCCTACCCGGTTGCCGGATTCTCGAAAGACCGGCTCATTGCGGTCTAAACCGGCTCGTCCTGAGCCGGTCCCAACCGGTCACAACCTCATATGGACCGACTGCAACCGCAGTCAAAACGATGTAATTTAATTTTAGACTACTACTAGTACTGGTACAAGATTATCTAGCTAATATAACTCATACAAGCATCGTCGCCATTGCCGCCGTTGCATCGTTGCAGTCATTTTCGTGATCGGCGAGATGGTCATAGCGGTCGGTTGGTGAACCGCCGCAGCGCCGTCGTCATCGTCGTCGTAGTCGCCGTCCTCGTCGCCGTAGTTGTCGTAGCCGTCGTGGTCGTAGCAATCGGTTGGTGAGTCGCCATGGGTCACGCAGTGTCGCCGTAGTCGCCGTAGTCGTCGCCTTAGTCGTCGCCCTCCCTAGTCGCCCTAGTTGTCGCCCTAGTTGCCCTAGTTGTCGCCCTAGTTGTCGCCCTAGTTGCCCTAGTTGTCGCCCTAGTTGCCCTAGTTGTCGCCCTAGTTGTCGCCCTAGTTGTCGCCCTAGTCGCCCTAGTTGTCGCCCTAGTCGCCTTAGTCATCACCCTAGTCGCCTTAGTCGTCGCCCTAGTCGTCGCCGTAGCAGTCGTAGTCGTCATTATGGCTGTGGTGGCCGTAGCAGTCGGTTGGTGAGCCGCCATGGGTCACGCAGTGTCGCCATAGTCGTTGCTGTAGTCGCCGAAGTCGTTGCCCTACGTTGCCCAAGTCGCCAAAGTCGTCGTCATAGTCGCCTTAGTAGTCGCCGTAGTCGCCGTCGTGGTCATCGTAGCCATCGTGGCTGTGTGGCCGTGGTGGTTGGCGTGGTTGTTGTGAGGTCTCGTCGTCGTCGTCTTCAAGTTGTCATCCGGGTTGTCACGTGGCGGCAGCGATAGTTGAGGCCGGTCCAACCTGGTGTTGGTGTCGATGCTGCAGGTGGCGCGGCGGGTGTCGAAACCGTGGTTGTACACGCGTAGTTGGTCGTGGTTGTCGATGCTGGCGTCGTCGGGTGGTTGTGGTTGTAAAGACCGGTTGGGACCGGTCCCAACTGGCCCTGTGGCGGTTCATCCAAATGCCAGATTTGGATGAACCGCAACCGGTAATTTTCTCAGGCCGGATGAACCGCAACCGAAGGTCCGGTTGCCATCGGTTGCAGTCCGGTCCGGTCCCGGTTTTTTTCCGGTTCATAGGACTGGACTTTCGAACACTATCTGAAACACTCTGAGATTATGAGGATATAATGAAGTGTATAGACATGTGCAGGTCCGAGGAATGTTACACATGTTCTGGAGGAACAACTCTGAAACACTCCGAGATTATGAGGGCATAACGGAGTGTATAAATATGTGCAGGTCCGAGAAATGTTGCACATGTTCTGGAGGAACAACTCTGAAACACTCCGAGATTATGAGGGCATAACGGAGTGTATAGACATGTGCAGGTCCAAGGAATGTGTTCTGGAGGAACAACTCTGAAACACTCCGAGATTATGAGGATATAATGGAGTGTATAGACATGTGCAGCTCCGAGGAATGTTACACATGTTCTGGAGGAACAACTTTGAAACACTCTGAAATTATGAGGGCATAACGGAGTGTATAAATATGTGCAGGTCTGAGAAATGTTGCACATGTTCTGGAGGAACAACTTTGAAACACTCCGAGATTATGAGGATATAATGGAGTGTATAGACATGTGCAGGTCCGAGGAATGTTACTACACATGTTCTGGAGGAACAACTCTGAAACACTCCGAGATTATGAGGGCATAAAGGAGTGTATAGATATGTGCAGGTCCGAGGAATGTTACACATGTTCTGGAGGAACAACTCTGAAACACTCCGAGATTATGAGGGCATAACGGAGTGTATAAACATGTGCAGGTCTGAATCATGTTGCACATGTTCTGGAGGAACAACTCCAAAACACTCCAAGATTATGAGGGCATAATGGAGTGTGCAGATCCAAGAGATGTTACACATATTCTGGAAGAACAACT
This sequence comes from Lactarius pseudohatsudake, assembly GCA_021525015.1. Taxonomy (NCBI): domain Eukaryota; kingdom Fungi; phylum Basidiomycota; class Agaricomycetes; order Russulales; family Russulaceae; genus Lactarius; species Lactarius pseudohatsudake. The sequence goes on from JAKELH010000826.1 coordinate 16,674, forward strand.
TTGAAACCCTCCAGGATTATGGGGGCATAATGGAGTGTGTAGGTCCAAGGAATGTTACACATGTTCTGGAGGAACAACTCTGAAACACTCCAAGATTATGAGAATATAATGGAGTGTATAGACATGTGCAGGTCTGAGGAATGTTACACATATTCTGGAGGAACAACTCTGAAACACTCCGAGATTATGAGGGCATAATGGAGTGTATAAACATGTGCAGGTCCAAGAAATGTTGCATGTTCTGGAGGAACAACTCTGAAACATTCCAAGATTAGTATGAAGGCACAACAGAGTGTATAAACATGTGTAAGTCAGAGGAATGTTACACATGTTCTGGAGGAACAACTCCGAGATTATGTGGGTGTTGTCTGAAGAATATGACTGTTCTCTCATTATTATAACAATTACACTCCATATTTCTTAGTGAGAATACATGACCTTGCTCTATTATTAGCTGTTAGTCTGATTGGTCAGGCACAAGGAACATTATGTGTCAATTCCTTTCATTTCGGAATATTACATAAACATTTTTGGTGACTGCTTGACACATCCAGTGGTCAGGGAGCTGCACTCAACCATCTTTACATACATTCATTAACCACTTTCTCCAAACATCTCGACATGATTAAACTCTTCTGTAGGCCAATTGGGTAGTGGAGGTGTTCCATGTATGATGTCAAAGACTTGTACATATTTAATTAGTCTTGAAGTTGTTCCTCCAGAATATGTGTAACATCCCTTGGACCTGCACACTCCATTATGTCCTCATAATCTCGGAGAGTTTCGGAGTTGTTCCTCCAGAACATGTGTAGTATTCCTTGGACCTGCACATGTCTATACACTCCATTATATCCTCATAATCTCGGAGTGTTTCAGAGTTGTTCCTCCAGAACATGTGTAACATTTCTCGGACCTGCACATGTTTGTACACTCCATTATGCCCTCATAATCTCGGAGTGTTTCAGAGTTGTTCCTCCAGAACATGTGCAACATTTCTCAGACCTGCACATATTTATACACTCCGTTATGCCCTCATAATTTCAGAGTGTTTCAAAGTTGTTCCTTCAGAACATGTGTAACATTCCTCGGAGCTGCACATGTCTATACACTCCATTATATCCTCATAATCTCGGAGTGTTTCAGAGTTGTTCCTCCAGAACATGTGCAATATTTCTTGGACCTGCACATATTTATACACTCCGTTATGCCCTCATAATCTCGGAGTGTTTCAGAGTTGTTCCTCCAGGACACATTCCTCGGACCTGCACATGTCTATACACTCTGTTATGCCCTCATAATCTCGGAGTGTTTCAGAGTTGTTCCTCCAGAACACATTCCTCGGACCTGCACATGTCTATACACTCTGTTATGCCCTCATAATCTCGGAGTGTTTCAGAGTTGTTCCTCCAGAACATGTGCAACATTTCTCGGACCTGCACATATTTATACACTCTGTTATGCCCTCATAATCTCGGAGTGTTTCAGAGTTGTTCCTCCAGAACATGTGTAACATTCCTCGGACCTGCACATGTCTATACACTTCATTATATCCTCATAATCTCGGAGTGTTTCAGAGTTGTTCCTCCAGAACATGTGCAACATTTCTCGGACCTGCACGTATTTATACACTCCGTTATGCCCTCATAATCTTGGAGTGTTTCAGAGTTGTTCCTCCAGAACATGTGCAACATTTCTCGGACCTGCACATGTTTATACACTCCGTTATGCCCTCATAATCTTGGAGTGTTTTGGAGTTGTTCCTCCAGAATATGTGTAACATCCCTTGGACCTGCACACTCCATTATGTCCTCATAATCTTGGAGAGTTTCGGAGTTGTTCCTCCAGAACATGTGCCACATGATTCGGACCTGCACATGTTTATACACTCTGTTATGCCCTCATAATCTTGGAGTGTTTCAAAGCTGTTCCTCCAGAACATGTGTAACATTCCTTGGACCTGCACATGTCTATACACTCCATTATATCCTCATAATCTTGGAGTGTTTCAGAGTTGTTCCTCCAGCAGATGTGGAGTATTCCTCGGACCTGCACATGTTTATACACTCCATTATGTCCTCATAGTCTCAGAGTAGTTTTGAGTTGTTCCTCCAGAACATGTGTAACATTCCTCAGACCTGCACACTCTGTCACACCCTCATAATCTCGGAGTGTTTTGGAGTTGTTCCTCCAGAACATGTGCAATATTCCTCGGACCTGCACATGTTTATACATTCCATTATGCACACATAATCTCGGAGTGTTTCCTCCAGAATCCAGCTCTGGAGCAATGATTTCTTGACACCTGGAAATGCCTGTGCAGTCTCAGGAATACTCCTTCGGAGTACAACTCCGGAATAAATGTCTCCGAGCTGACATCGGTTGGCCCATGAGTCTCGGAAGAAATCTCAGGCGTCGGCCGACGTCGGCTGGCCCATGACATATAAAAGACTCTCACCGTCGGTCAGCCCATGAGTAATGTAAGTCACTCCGAACCATTATGTGATTATGCATGTTCCTCGTCTTGCCTGTTCATTTACTTGTCTCGCCCGCTCGTCTCTCATCTCACTTCAAGGATCATGGACGTAATGAAGTGCACCTGGCCCGGACTCTTAAACCATCAGCAGTGTGCTGCTTTTTGACCTTCAACCCCCATCTCTCTCCCTAGTCATGGCCCACGGCTTGTCCAGCAAGACGAAACCGTCCCTTGAACCATCTTCTATGTCTAAGGCTGTGGGTGGCCAAAGGCGTGAACGACCTAATTCTGGGTCGAAGGCACCGTCCCAAATCAGCCAAAAAAAGGTGAGTTCCAGAGCCTCCACGCACTTTGAGAGTTACTGACCAAACCAGGCTGCAACTATTACCCGACTCGACCCAATCCACAGTGACGAAGAATTTAGCTTTCAGGGTATAGAAGACGATGATGATACACGCTTTCAGGGTATAGAAGAAGATGATGATACACCCACCGCACCTGGTCCGTCGAACGACACACCTGAGCTCGTTCCCCAGGGCAGTAGGTCCCAGCCAGTCAGCCGTCATGCGGCCCACGATGTCTTGCACTTCTTTGCCGAAATCGATTTCCCTGATGCCACAGAGTACAACGAGAAGCTGCTGAAAGTTTGCAACCTATGCGCGTAAGCATGGGTTTTCTTATCGCAACACCATCTTCTAACAGACTCACAGTGAAGTTCATGGCACCGACAAGAGTAAAGTCCCCAGGAGCGTAGCCAACTATTTTTACAGGAGAAGCACTGGGAGCTCAAATCTCCGAGACCGTCTCATCAAACGACATCCTCAAGAGTACGATCAAGCAGTTGTGGAGCACAAATGGAATTATAAACTATCGACCCAATCAGACGACACAACCGCCCGCAATAATACTCGCAATGTGCGCGACCAGGGGCTCCCACCGTTCTCGCCAGTCGTGTTTTTAGAGCACCTCGCTCACTTCATCGTTGCAGATGATCAGGTGAGTCTCAGCTACTCGTATTATTTAACGCTCTCACAACTCTTCAGTCGATTCGTGTTGTTGAATGCCCTGAGTTTCGACGTTTATGTATGCTCCTTCGTGAGACCCTCGTTGATGCTGATATCCCTCGCCGTGATAAGATGAGAGAAGTTATCATGGGCCAATGGTGGAAGTCGTTTGAAACCTTAAAACTCAACCTTTCTGTGAGTTTGGGTGTTTTGTCTTCCCACTCTACTAACTCTGGTCGATAGCACTCCTCTGGGCGAATCAGTTTCACCGCGGATATTTGGTCAAACGCGAACATGGCAGCATTTTTAGCGTTGACCGCACACTGGATTTCTGTCGATGAGTCAAATGGACGCCTTATGCTCAAAGCTGCGCTTATCGGCTTCCATCGCCTCAAGAAGAAGCACATGGGCAAAAATATTGCAAGAACAATCTTACACCTACTTGATTGGGCTGATGTCACGCTCAAGGTATGTCCTCCTTACGATGACTTGTTCATTTGCCAAACTCTTCTTTAGATCGGTCACTTCACACTTGATAATGCCGAGAACAACGCAGTCGCTATGCAAGTGTTGCGTTAGGCCTGTCCTAACGATGCTCGACTTGAGCGGGAGCAGAGTGGCTGGATGTATGAAGGGCGACTTAGCGGAAGTAGATACACGACCTCAGTAGGTACGTGATCGCTGTGAGCACTGGGGCAAAGTCCACCAGGCGTATGCGTCGCTCTACGACCTGCCTTACAAGGGCCAGGCGTACTAGTAGGCAGAGACAGAGAAGAAGACAGACGAGGAGGGAAGAGATGAGAATCGGAGTAAGGATTCAAGAAGACCAAGCTAAGGAGCTCGGTCTTTGTACTACCCACTAGATATACAATTGACGAGGGGCTTTGAAGCTCCTCCTGAACGTAAGGTACCCAATAGCAGTAGTAGCTCGAACCCTACTACAACTGTCCTAGGTATGAGTCAAGTCCGATACATGTGATACCACTTCCAGGCTGACTGAGACGACTGTCCCTGACTAATACTAGGGTAGTCAGAACCCCACGAGTCCGCAGTCCGTACCGATGAGTCCAATCACAACATCACCTCCTCTTTAGGTGCGACGTCCCGACACTCCGAAGCCCTCCTCCTCGTACCTGATCCGAGTGCGCTGCGGCTGCTGCCCGACCTTCCGATCCCTGCACGTCTTCTTCTTTGTCAACTCGTGATCCACCATGGTGCCCGCCTCGTCCTCGATGCGCTCCATGGCGTTGGCCATCTCCAATTGGCGGCGGCTCGCAGTCGACTTCCCGGTGACCTCCCCCAGAGCGGCGATGAGGTCATCGATCTGCTGATTGAGGTGCTCTTCCTCGCGCACCGCAGCGCGGTAGCGGTGGACCTCTGCTGTGAGGGAGGGGTCGTGGATGGCGTCGAGGCAGCGGTCGACGCGGGCCCGGTCTTTGAAGGCCTCGGTGAAGAGGGCCATGTCGGTGTTCGGGTAGATGGGCTTCCCGCCGTAGGTGAAGCAGGGAGCGGCGTAAAGGGGGTGCGCGTAGACCTTGTCGGACTCGTCGATGATGCCCACGACCAGGGGGTCCGGCCCCATGATCACCTGGATGTAGCGGGCCTCGCGCTCAACCCCGTCGGGGGAGACGATGCGGAATGGTATGTAGTCTGTCCCCTGATTGGCCTTGAAGCCAGTGGGGACGCGTGTGTTGAGGGTGACGAGGGGTTGATGGGTGGCAGGGCCCATTAGTGCATAGCGTGGGTAACCCATGGGTGACAAGACCTCTACCCGCACCCACACCCACCAAAAACCCGTACCCGGGCTCATGGGTATGGGTTCCCGCAGCCGCGGGTATGGGTCCCGGCAGGTCGCGCGGGTACGGAAAACCCGCGCGGGTTGGCCCCGCGGGTTGGCATGTGACTGTGCTGTTGGAGCAGCTCTCGACCTCCTTCAAGTTGCCAATAGTTTTCATTCATACTACTTATACTATTACTTGAATACATTACTAGTACTGCCGCCGCCACCATCGCGTCACCACCGTCATCTGTCGCATCGTCGCCGTCGTCGTCGTGGTTGTCGCAGCGTTGTCGCGGTTGTCGTAGCCATTTTCGCGGTTGTCGTCGCGGTTGTCATCCATCGCGGTTGTCGTCGCCGCTGTCGCTGTCGTCACGGTTGTTGTCGCCGTCGTCTTTGCTGTCGTCGTCGAGTCGGCGGAGTTGCTTGGAGTTGCGGCGCTGCCTCGCCATCACTCCTGCTGCGGCTGGGTGCCGCCGCCGTCGTGTTTGGGACTTGTGTTGGTGTAGCACCGGCGGTTGGTAGCTTGTTTGGCACGGGGCTGGCGAAGTTGTCTTGGTCATGTGGTTGGCAGCGTATGTGCACGCGGGGTTTGCCGTTGATGCTTGATCCCTAAAGTGTCGTTCCCGATTCGTTCCCAGGCCGGGTGATGCCGGTTTTGTTCTGTTCGCCTTGCTTAGTCACCTATCATAGCACTGCAGCCCTGCCACCACCAGAGCCCTGCCACCGACAACAGCAAGACAATGACAACGACGACAACGATGAAGACAACAGCGATGGCAACAATGACGACAACGCCAACGCCAATGCGACACAACACAAGACACAACATGCAACACAACGACTTGGACGGTCACAACCACCACCGCCACCACCACCGCCGACGCCCTGCCTCGACAACAGCAGATGACAACAACGAAGACGACGACAATGGCAACACCGACAACGACGACAAGACGACGTCAACGGCGACTCGGACAACACGATACGACAACGACGCGACACGCGACGACTCGGACGCAACGGCGGGCTCTGCGATGGGCACTGGCATTCTCATGAGGACCTGTAGTAGTAACTAGCTAGTAATAGTAGTTAGTATATGCACATGTGTATGTCTAGGTCTAATAAAAAAATGTCGTAGTGTCCTCGAAAAAACCCGCGAAACCCACACAGTGGGTACGGGTCTGGCGCGGGTACCGTGTGACTGACCCGTACCCGTACCCGGTATGACGGGTAGTGCTTACCCGCATGGGTTTATAAACCCATGCTATGCACTAGGGCCCATGACTCCGAGGTCCCGCTTGTACATGGGGGATCCGTCGGTGTTAAGGGAGTAGGGAGTCTCGCGTGGGTCGTCAGTGTCTGTGGTGGAGCAAATGAGGGGGTGCGTAGCTGGGTAGTTGTCGGCAGCATCCTCGGCCAGACCCCAGTCTGCGCCAGGGTGTGTCGATGCCTCAGCTCCTGCTGCCGCCGCTGTGCCCTCCGCAGCTGCTCGTCCCTCCACTCCTTCACAACCTCCTTCCATGGCCGCACGGGCCCGAACTCCACGTGGTACCTCGACAGGTTCAGCGTCACCGTGTCCGTCAAGGCGTGGAACGAGGCTATCTGCGGCCTGGCCCTCGAGTAGGGCGCGCTCTTCTTCTTCGGCGACCGCCTCATAGGCAAGAGGCTGCGCCTCGGGGGAGTCGGCGGTTCCCCCGACGGTGGGGTCGGGGAAGGCTCTGAGGACGGCGATGGCGTCCTCGCGGGTTGCGGGCCCATGGGAGGTGGTGAGGGCCTCGACGACGGTGTCGATGGTGGACTGCGATGGGAGCGAGCAGGAAGACATTGTGCGGAGGTAGACAGGATGAGAAGGCGTAGCAGTGGTTGCTGAGGAACTTAGCTCATAGTGAAGCCCCCTTATATGTGTTTCCTGTGTGGGGTTCAGCGCTTTGAAGTCCTTGATGGCCTGGTTGGCGAATACTTCGCTCCGGTTGACCCACTGATTCTCCGAGTTGGGGTATCCCTTCCATTTCACGAGGTACTGGAGTTTCCGTGTTCTTCCGAATCTCCGCGAGTCTAGAATCTTCTCGACCTCGTATTCCTCTTCTCCGTCTACCAAATCTGGCGGTGGGCACTGGTAGTTTGGCCCATGTGTCACAGTCTCATGATATCTGGTGAGAAGGTCAGTGTGAAACACCGGGTGGATGCTCCACTGTGTGGGAAGTTCCAGGCGATAGTTGACAGGGGACATCACCTGTGCAACCTTAAAGGGGCCGTGTCTCTTGGGCGCAAGCTTCGCGGTTGGCTGGTTGGTCCGCAGGTGGCGTCCTTCTAGCCACACGAGGTCGCCTTCCTTGTACTTGGGCGTATCCTTGTGCTTAACCCATGACTTTTGTGCCTTGATGAGGAGCGCCTTGGCCTGTGCTCTAGCCTCCTGGAACTGGTCTATTCTCAACGCCACTTGGGGTATGGGCGATGGCCTGTCGATCCAATCAGCGCGCAGGTTGTACCCCATCAGGAGGTAAAAGGGGGACTTCCTTGTGGTCTCGTGGGGCCAGTTGTTGTGCGTGAATTCCACTATAGGGAGGTATGCCGCCCAGTTATCTTGCCGTTCATTAGTCCAGAAGCGGAGGTACTGCTCGAGCCACTGGTTGGTCCGTTCTGACTGTCTGTCCGTCCAGGGGTGGTAGGCGGTGGAAACGTTCTGCAAAATCCCCAGAATCTTACACATTTCTCTTGTGAACCGGGACGCAAAGCGTGGGTCTCTGTCGCTGATCACCTTGGAGGGGAGTCCGAATCGTAAGAAGACGTGCTTAGCGTATAAGGCAGCGGTTCCCTCCGCTGTGATCTCCTCTTGGCAGGGGATGAAGACAGCTGCTTTGGTGCAGGTCATGGTCCGTGATGGTGAGGATTGAGTCGAATCCTTGTGACTGGGGGAGTTTGGTGATGAAGTCCAGTGCGATGGTTTCAAAGGTGAGTGCTTCAGGATTCGGGTAGATTGGGGACAGTGGTGCTCGGGTCGGGTCGATTGTTCGCCTTGTGTCTCTGACAATCAGCGCATCCTTTGACATAGTCTAGCACGTCTCGGACAAGGTTCAGCCACCAGTAGGATCGTCCCACCAACTGCGCGGTTTTGCTAATACCTGGATGTCCATAGACTGGTGGTGTATGGTGGGCGGAGATGATACTTCTCTTGTCATATAATCTGCCTGTCACCACTCATCTCCCTTCTTTGTACCAAGTGCCTTCGATCTTCTTCAGCCGATGTGCATGTACCCATGGGCGAAGGTAGTTCTCGTCTTGATGGTACACTGTGTCTGGTCATTCCATCTCCTCGGGTCCGATTGTCAGAGTTTTTGGCATGATCGTCTCGACTTGCGTGGCTCGTACAAAGAGTGCGTCGGGGAGGACTGTCACGTCCTTGTTGTTGTCGTCCCCTTGGTCATACTTCGGTCATCGGGAGAGCGCGTCTGCTCTCCTGTTGGCCGTACCTTTGATGTGGTGAATCTCAAAGTCGTATTCAGACAGTTCTAGTACTTCCCTTGCGATACGTCTGCTTATTCTCTGTGGCGACCTCCAGTATTGCAGGTTGAGGTGATCGGAGAACACTTTGGTTTTGTGTGGTGAGCCTGCGAGTAGGGGTCTCCAGTGGTGGAAGGCTTTGACGATGGCCAGCAGTTCCAGGTTGTAGATGTCGTAGTTGTGCTCTGCTTCGTTCAATGTCGCCGAGTAGTAGCCTATGGGGTGTCGTTTGCCGTCTTCTTTGCATTGCAGGAGTACAGCGCCCACTGTGAAGCCTGATGCGTCTACCTCCATCTCGAATTGTTCCTTGGGGTCCGGGTGTGCCAGTACAGGTTCGCTTGTGACCAGTGTTTGAGCTTCTCGAAGGCGTCTGTCCTCTGCTTGTCCCCACTGCCACTCTGTGTCTTTCCTCGTCAGTTTGTTCAATGGGCGTGCGTGTGTGGCGAAGCCTTTGATAAGAGGCGGTAGAAGTTGCAGAAACCAAGAAAAGATCGGACCTGTTTGACCGTGGTAGGCGTCGGCCAGTTGCGGATGCCGGCGACCTTGACGGGGTCCATGTGAGTCACCCCCTTCTCAAGGATTACCCCCAGGTAATCGATTGCCGGGGCGCCGAAGACGCACTTCTCTGGCTTGAAGAACAGGTCATTGTCCTTTGCGATTTGGAGTATGTCACGTACGGCTGCAATGTGGCCCGCCATGCCACAGCGAGAGGCGATGCCGATGTCGTCCATGTACACCCGAATGGTGGTTCCTAGCAGTTCGTGCTTAAGGATGGCGGGGCCACAGAGGTAGTCCATCATCTCCTGGAAGGTGGGCGACAAGTTAGTGAGGCCGAAGTACATAACCAGCGGTTCGAAGAACCCGTGGCGGGTCTTGAAGGCGGCCTTGTGCTCATCGCCGGGTTTGATGCGGACATTGTTATACCCCCAGCGGACGTCGAGTTTAGTGTAGATGTCCGCATTCCCCAGGTCCGTGATGAGTTCTTGGATGAGCGGGAGGGGGTATTGGTTACGCACTGTGAATGAGTTGATCCTTTGGTAGTCCTGGACAGGTCGGAGCTTTCCCGTCCTTCTTCTTGACAAAGAAGAAGGGTGAGGCGTAGGGGGACTTTGATGGTCGAATGTACCCCTTCGCTAGTTGTTCGTCCAAGAACCCCGAGGGCTGCGTCTTCGTCACGCGACATGGGATAGATCTTACAGTCAATGGTGTCCGGCACATCCT
>JAKELH010000827.1:0-26634 GCA_021525015.1 Lactarius pseudohatsudake
TAGGTCCGGAGGCAGCTGGAATTCACGATCGCAGAGAAGAAGGGGATCAAGTTGGTAAAGCCTCCGAGTACGGCCTCCGCCGTGCGTGACATCTTCAGAATGAGTGGATTTTTTGGGTTGTACAACGGCTTTAGCCTTCACTTTCGTAAGTGACCCGGGTCCGTTCTGGCGCATGAATCGCCCGCTGACGTAGCAACCTAGTGCGTGATACTGCTGGCACAGCTCTCTATTTTCTAGAATATGACGGGATGCGTCACCTTTTAGGGAGACTTCCCTCAGGAGAACAGGGCCCGACTCCACCCTGGCTTCCAATACATCCGTCTCTTGTGCCGTTTGTGTGTGGGTCTTTATCAGGCGTGACTTCTTGGGCCCTCATATATCCTATGGATGTGTAAGAAGATCTCTTTCTTTTCCCAGTTTTTCAACTCATGTGTGCCCCTACTTAGCGTCAAAACCAAGGTCCAACAGCGAGCCCTGGCCGGCGAACAATATCGGGGTCCGGGGGAGACACTCCATCGCCTGATCAGAGGTGAATTGCAGTCTTTAAAAGTGGTGACCAGAACTGATTCTAGAACCTAGGGCCGGACCCCCAAAACCCAAAACCGCTCGTTGCTGGTATCGCGCGCATCTACCGCGGCCTCGGAGTGAGCGCGTTGCGAAGTGTCACTACACATGGCCTACTCTGGACGTTTTTCGACCTTGTCTCGGGCTTCATCGACCAGCTCCCTGAATCTCCTGCCTGACTGTCCCTACTGCACGTCCTATCTCCAACACATCATCCCCCCGCATTTTTTCGTTGTAGAATATCACACTATACATTATAACACACGAGTAAGTTACAATGAGCAGAGAATCTAGAATTCGTGCAATCCCGTTTCTATATCAAAACATCCCAGAGGAGGAAGGTCGACGTTAATGGTGACGAAACGGGGTCGTGCTGAGAAGATTACCCGCTTCTTCGCATCATGACCGGCATCGCCTTTCGTCCGACCTTGGGCATTTCCGACGATGTGTGTTCAAGAGAAGGGCTAGAATGTGACAAATGGCGTCAAACAAACAGATTCGTTTCTCACGTCTCGATACCACCGCAGTTGAGAGGGATGTCCGACTCGGACACGTTGAGTAGCCTGAGAGAGCGATAGCGCAGAAGCTTATGTGCAGAACTTCTAGCCCCCCCAATCACGTCGGACGTTAACCATACCGTGCGGCGAACTTTTCTCAATGCGTATACCTTGGACTTCCCAGCATAATTTCTCATTGTAGTAAGCGGACCATACATGTGACACAGACATGTTTCTGCGCACTACGGCCATACTACAGGTGCACAGTGATGAGGTATGGGGTGTGGAATGGAGCCACAATGGAAAGTTTCTGGCGAGCGCGAGCCAGGACAGAAGCGTCATTATATGGTCTGTTGGGGTACGTGTCAATTCGACTTTTGACACTCTGTGGTGCTTATGCGGTGCTCGCAATGCTTGTAGTCCAATCGGAATCCCGACATATCCCTTCACCTACACTTACAAGACCATCCATTTGCTGCTACATGCCTCGCATGGTCACCGGACGATACTATATTGTTATCGGCTTCTGAGCAGTATATCAAGATGTGGAATACAGAGGTTCGCCGAGTCATACCCACTCTGAAAATTCGAGGACTCAAACATTCAACCCCTCCGTAGACTGGTATTTGCACCCGAACAATCGAGGCCCATGCGGAAACAGTCTCAGTACTTGCATGGGTACCCGATGGATCGGGGTTCATTTCGGGCTCACAAGATGGAAAGATCAATCTATGGGTAAGACATCTTCCTTCTCTCGCTCGCTACCTTGTGAACTATTTTATAATTACCCGCACTACGGTGTTCAGGGATTCGACGGGAAACAACGCGATTCATGGGATATCACCATTCAGATAGCGGATCTTGCGGTTAGCCCTGATTGCACACGTCTGGTCGCTGTTGGCACATCTGCGAGGGATCCCGTATTGTCGACCCCAACTCCCGATAGCCTGGAGAATTTAATGATCGTTTACGATCTGACCACCAAACAACCAAGGCTGTAGGGTTATCCTCCGGTGGTGCCATTTTCGGGCGCTGTATTCTCCTTTTGCTGATCCCTCCTTCTTAGTTCTGTCTCTCGAAGAGGAGGTTTTTCCACAAGTGTGAATATTTCAAGTGATTCCCAATATGCACTCGTGAACCACGCACCGGGTGTACGTGTTGGAACAGATTCGTGAATCGTTCTGATGATGAATCGACTATGCATAAATTAGGAGATCCTTTTGTGGGATTTATTCACGGGGCGTCTGACCTGCAAGTACACGGGTCAGCGGCTAACCCGACACATGATTCGCAGCTGTTTTGGTGGCGTGGACGGTAATCTCGTAGTCAGTGGCAGCGAAGGTACATGGTCCTGTTTATCCCTCTCCCAATTTGGTCCACTTACGCATCATTTATCCCGCGCGGGGCGATGCGTCGTAGATGGGAACGTGTATATATGGGATCGAGAACGCGCTGTCCTCCTCGACGTTCTGACTGGCCACGGGGGTGGCAGCGTAAACTCAGTCGCGTGGAACCCCAGAAACACGCAGATGTTTGCGTCCTGCTCGGACGACTTCACCATACGCCTGTGGGAACCCTCAGGTAGCGGGGCCGAGGTCGAGTCCTCATCAGGCCTAGCTCACCGGACTGCAGACGAGCAGAGTCACGAGCGCGATCCTAGTGGGGAAAGGTAAGGGGAGAACAGAGCCCCAGATAACTAGCTGGGTAGGATTTCCCCTTTCCTACATCTGGACAGTCTGAATCGGCACCATCTATACTCATACACCTTGCTTCCCCCCACTTGTATCGAGCTGAAGCAGCTAATCTACACCTTACTGTTTCTGGATAGGCGGCATCTATCTACCAGTGCACATCGCCCTTTTCGGGGATATCACTGGCCAGGGAAGCACAACAATGCTGACAGTCCAAGAGGCCGCGTCTGATGTGTTCTACAGCACATAAGGTAGCAGTCACTAGGAACCCGCAACCCATGATGTAAGCCCTAAACCCTAGGGTTAGGGTTATGTAAGCGGCCACGACTGAGTCTAGGGTTTGTGCGTTTTAGGGTCTTGTGGACGTGTTATTCCGGAAATTTCTAGTCTACGTGTCTACGGCATCCCTAGCTTCAAGAACTCTTTGGGGCGGTAATGTGCGATGCCCGTGATACTTCTTACTCGCCCACGCCGCTTGTGCGCCCGACAACCCTTCCCTGTAAGCAGCAATAAAACGCGCGGCTCGATTCGCAAACCTAAGTGAGGGGGAAGTGAAGGGGGAATGAGCGATGAAACACACACAAAAAAGAAAACCGACCGCCGGATCTGAAGAAGGGGAACACTGTCAAGGCTCTCCTTGACAGTGTTCTCCATTTCTTGAGTTGTTCTTGCTCGGGGGGCCGCGCGGTATCGGGACTTGGCCGCGCCCCAGTATTGCTCGATGAAGTTGAGTTCGCAATGATATTTCGGATAAAAGTCACAAATATGGCCGCGCGACTCGATTAATTCTTGAAGCTGTGATTTCTGGCCAACGAAATCGGGCTGGAGATAAAGGACGCGCCGGCAGCAACAGTCCGTGCGATTGGGGGGACACTTGAATTCGTGGCACTGCGCAGGTAGCCCCTTCTCTGGCCATAGCCCGCGTTCGCGAATGATTTGCTCCATGCCCTTGAACCAGCTGGGCATGGTGGGGTGGTCTTCTGGGTAATAAAAAAACTGGTATTCTCCGGTGGGTAATTTCCCGGCACGCATGCGTGGTCCACCGGGGTGATGTGTCCACCCCCTCCTCGGTGCTGGGGGAATAAGAACAAAGATTGGGTACATCACGAAGTGCGCACCTTTGACCATCAGTCGAGCCGTGATCGCGTCGTCTGCACGTTTCTGGTGACTGGGCGCATTGTCAAAGATAAACAATCCCTGCGCATATCCCCTTGTGAGTCCCTCAAAAATGTCGATCGCGTCGGCAACCTGGGCAAGCAAGTTGTTGGCGGTAAACCAGCCTTCCCGGTTCTTTCCAGGACGGAAGATAACCCGGGCTTCACTGTGAAGACATGAGTGGAATTGACAGGGACGGAAGGCGCGGAAAAAACGCACCTGTCATCGTCGCACAGACGGCCCCAATCCGCAGTCAAAAAATCCGAAACCATCAGGGTGGCGCCTTGTCCCTTTGGTTTCGGACCCCCATTCTTTCCGGGACACCCCCAATGGATTTGGCGTTGGTCGTTTTGGTAAAAGGTAGATTCGTCGTGGGTGATGAGAACGAGACGAAAGCGGCCAATCGCCCCAGGCACAGGGAAGCCTGAAGGACGAGGGAGCTCATTCCCTGCGTCGTCCCAGGTGTGAAACCGACGCTCGTGTTGTTTGAATCGTTCCACAAAACCTCGCCTGTATTCCACAACATCCTCGCGCTCGTGGCCATCAGCATACATACCATTCTGATGTCTGCCATACCGCCACCCCAGCTTGGCTAGCCAACGGCGCGCAGTGCTTTCTGAGATCGATGGCTTATCGATCCCAGCCCGTGCAAATTGGGCTTGCATCTCCGGGCTCGAAACGACACCCGCGACATCAGTTGCTGTGAGGAAATTGTTTTTTGCCCTCTCACCAAGGGCAAATTTGATTTCGCGAGAAATGTCTTCGTCGCGCAACACCCTTGACCGGCTTTTGCCATGCTGGTGACCTGGCAGTTCTCGGGTGCGCACGAAATCGAGCACCCGTTGTCGGGTCATCCGCGCACGAGTTGTACCACGACCTTCGGACTTTGCGACGACTTCCGATGCTTTGATCCAGGTGTAGCCCAGAGTCCTGTCCAAATACACATTCAAGAGGCTGATCATGGCCACAACGCGACCATGGAGCACTGGGTTGAGAGTCTTTTGTCTGACCCTGAGGGATAATGCCCCTTGCGCGGCCTGCAATTTCGTGTGGTCTCGGAGGAGCTCGAAGGGGTTGTCCGTGGGCTGCTGGGTGGCGGTATCGTCGGGGGCATTCCCGCGGCGAACTCCCTCAAGCTCCTGTGTGTCAGTGCCTCGGAGGTCTTCGAGGACGTTCAGGCCCAGGTTCTCATCGGCGGATTCGTCGTCAGCGGATTCGTCATCGGATTCGTCGCTGCCAGATGAAGACGATTCTTCGCTCTCATATCGGATCGTTCGCGAAGGCCCCCAGCAAGACCCGAAGACCTGTTTGTCACCGGATTTGCTGCTTGTCGTCTTGTCGGCCTCTTCTCGTTCTTGTTCTTGTTCCTCCTCCTCCTCCTCCTCCTCCTCCTCCTCCAGACGTTGAACAGCTTGTTGGACAGGCTCAACTCCTTGTTGCCTTGCACTGGCACACTTGGCCTTCTGCTTGAAGAACTCTGGCAGCGAGAAGAATCCCTGTTCCTCCAGATCTCTTTTGAGTTTTTTGCGCCTTCTTATTGTCCTTTCTGATTTTCCGTTGTGTCGGGATGCATGTGTGCGCTTTCTGGATCCTTCAACTGCTGCGGCCTGCCTCTGTGCGTTCTGGAGCACTGAACTGAACAGTTCAACTGCAGATAGTTCCACAATATCAGGAGAACTTTCACGTTCATCTCGTGTTCCATCCACTGCAGCTGGTTGCACATGGTTAGTCAGTCATGTGATCAGAACGGCATTGAGAAGCAACTCGCACCTTGGCCTGGAGTTTTGGTGTTTTGGACCCTTTTGACCAAGGGCTTTGGAAGATTTCAAAGGCGTGAACGTTTAGCGGGCTTTTTTACTGGCATTGCTGGTTTTTTGCGCAAATGCGATGTTCTCGGGGAGGGTGTAAAGCCTGTCTTGGTCAGCATGACTAATACATGCACGTGACTTTTACACGGACACAACTTTTCACCGACTTTTATAAGTTTGCTTAGATCAACTCTAAATATCAAGATATTGTGTTTTAATGAAAAAAGTAATCTGTGTCCTTATTTCCTTCAAATCAAAGTATTTCTAAAAAAAAAAACCTGAGACATTAAGAGCTTCTTCTTCCCTTTCGGCCTCTGGTTTTACTTTTTGCTCTTTGTGACGAGCGAGGGAGAAGAGGATATCACAACGGAGACGACAATTTGCTTACATAAACGTAGCGTGTTCCTAGTGACTGCTACCTTACAGTACGAGGGCACGCATCACGGGTATTAAATGAGCATTAGGCCCTCTTTGGGACTAGCGACCGACAAGCGTGGGATACCCCTTGCGTTGCTTCGTGCCTGTCAAGAATAATGAAGACACCGGGCCTAGATAGACTCAGCACAAGCACACCCCGTAAACTGGTCCACTGGGAAACTGGGAAGGGTCTCGACGCCGAATGCCATATCGAAAATACGACAGCTGGGCTGGCGTTTGCAGGCGCACGAGTTTCTTTCTTCAAGTCATCAGGGACTCTATGTGTGGCGATGACTTCAAGTTACCACGGTCCACGACCACCAGTCGGGCCCCGGATTTCGGCGACTGCGGTGCTTCGATAATGGCCTACTGTATGTGACCACCGTCAGGTCAGGCGGGACACTAGAGGTGTCTGGTGCTCGCTTTGTTCGTACCCAGTCGTGAGACTTTACGACACTGCAACTCCCAACAACCCCAGCGGATTCGTCCAGTACCTCTTATATTCTATCGTATCCTAATGCACCACGTAATGTTCCATTACATCTTGGGTCAGAATGGGCCGAGAAAGCAGACGTAACTTACGTCGGAAGTACACACCACACTTGGACTGAATTGAGACTTCGGAGATTTATCCCAAGTGCTGAACTGAGCGACGTTCGAGGATCTCCAGCAGATCCTTCCGAAGCTTTCCCTCTCCAACGAACACTACGACGGCAATTATCCGCATTTGTGTACACAGTCCCCACCTGTAATCGCGTAATGGTGTGACGATCTAAGTCGAATGGCGACCACATTATTGCGTGCCCACTGGCCTGTGTTCCCCTGATCATTGCGCTTGCACTCAAGAAGTCCGCGAGTTCATTCAGAGCCCCATTGGTGCGAGCATCGGCGACCCGGACGGATCTTTCGTAGGGATGCTTCTCAGTACCTGCCACATGACTGATGCATACCGTAATGTGGTGGGACCAGAGGGTCCAACAACCCGCGGGACACATGTACTAAGGGCATGACGCGGAAGCTGTCGTATTAGGCTCGACAGAGGGCGTGTCGTCCTGTGGTTATCTATGGCCATCCCGACAAACACTGGTCACGACCTAAGGACTCAGGTGATCTATGACCGTGCAAGATGGCATAGAGAAAGACGCTCCCGTCTACGGGATTCCGACCGGGTATCGCCTGAACGACGAGCTGACACTGCCACTGACACTCCGTCAGCGTGTCATTTTCGTCCGAGTCCGAGTGTGCTCTGCCGCTCTCCTATATAAGGCCAGTAGCCACTACACATTTGTCCAACTTAGCACAACCCTGTCCTATGATTCTCCACCAATGAGGTCTCTCGGCTGTGTAGATCAGTGGAATATTGCGGCGTGTTGATAGGGGTACATGCAGTTTTAGCTATACTAGCAATTCACGACGGCCCCAAGGGGCCGTCATTCATGAAAGCTTTCGGACGCTCGAATCCTGTGCGCATTTAGCACAACATGTATTCCTAAACATAGACGACGGCGCCTGGTGCCACCAACTTGTAACGCTTCACAAGACTTCACTGACACCGTGGGCTTAGGTGAGGGTCTTCCCAATGCGAGATTGGCCGGGTGGAATTGAGACGAACGTAAGAAGGTAGAAAACATAATAACTTGGGCACCAAAGGACGTTGTAGTCACATGCGCCGTCCAACACTGGCTGTAGTCTTATTCTAATTCTTCGTAACCGACAGAGGAGTCGATGACGTCGACATTGGTACATGCTGGTGTTTCGGGAGTAGCGCCACGTCAAATTGAGACCAACCACAGCGCACACGTGAAATTGTGTTTGGGATATGCCAAGGTCGATTTTTGAAATCATGATTCAAAAAGTGTTAGTTAAGGTCCTGTTCAACTTTGGAGACGTGCCTGACGCGAAGATCCTCGCAGGAACTGTGTCCGCCGAAATGGGTGCGTTGATATTGAATGACAACGGTCGTATCTGGCACTCACATTAACACATAGCGTAAGCAGGTGGGATTCACCCTTGGATTGACCGGAATCTCGATGAGATCACCCATGAGTACAAATCCATGGTCGTTACACGTCGGGCTCCTTTGGTGAGTGTTGCGCTTTGAGGGTGACAACCTAAATGTGGAGATGTCAATGTAGGAATCGCAAGAGCTTGCCGTGTGACATACTTCTGCATGTACGTTGTAAAGCTTGGTCGGAATGTTTTCGAAACCAGATTTCGGTACATAACGAAGAGAGCAGGCAAGGTGAGAAGTTTTCCACGAAGCAACGTATAATGACGTCGAAGATGACGCAATCTCACGGGGATTGTCCGGTAATGCATGGCAAGCAATGCAGGCAAATAATGCGCCTCAATATTGTGTGTGAAGCGGGGTGTAAGGACGTTTGGCCAAGACAAAGTATTGAAAACAGGGAGAACCTCATCAATCCGTACACCTTCGGCATGCATGAAGCCAACATCACGCCGCTCTTGACACGTAAGGCCAGGATCTGCCAAAGCTGGATTATCAACATGGTTCAACAAACAGTTGTCGTAGTCGTGTTGCGGAAGGGGACGACAGTTATCCTGTCTTTGTTCAGGGGTTAGGGGGTCACGGACATTCGCTGTTCCATGGTGCACCGACAACTGAAAGCACGACAATGGTGAGTTCAATCTGTGAGATCTTTTGACATGGAGGGGATAAAGCAGGAAACAGACATACCTCCACATGCGCAGGCAAGGTCACTTCCAGCTCGAGAGAAGGCGAACGCCCTTCACATGGCAGCACGCAAACTTCATCACAATCAGACAAAGTCAAAACAAAATTCATAGAAGACGAATGTTTTGCAAACTTTCACGTTGTCGTCTCCGTCATTGTCCAATCGATTTGGCTCACGGCATGAGAAGCCAGAGGTGACAGAGAACCAAAGAAAATTGGATCGGAGTGCATACTGGGAGACGGAGTCACGGAAATGGAGTACAGTGACAGCTCGCGATGCGCCCACAAGCATGCAGGTGAGCAGGGTTGGATTGTACCGCAGAGTGCAGCATCTGTGAGACCCATCAAGAGACGGAAGACTCACATGGCGGGAAACAGTTTTACGACACATGTGGAACAGCGAACCATCATCGTCATCGTCAAATCAGATGTGGGCAGGCTGGAGTCTAGGCCAACTAATGCACGTACTGTCAAGTGTGTGGATTCTTTTCGCGAGGGTCACAACCTGCGAAATAATGACATAAAGTTCATCGAAATAATCAATCAAACAATATTCCTGTTCCTGTTGCACTGAAGGAGGGAACTGATTCTGTCCATGTTCAAGGGGAAGAGGGTCAACGACAGAGGACTCGGATGTCTTCCACCGAGGACTGAAAACCGCGAGGAAGATGAGTTCATAAGCAAGAGAATGTGGACACAGGAAGGAAACAGATGCAGCAAACAACGTACTCCGAGTCCCACATGCGCAGGCACTGGAACCTTTGGTTCGACAGAAGGGGTGCACGTATGTCGAAGCTGGCGACAACTAATATTTGCGTCACCACACAGGGGCAGACTTACTGACATATTTGGGAAGACAGGCGTGAGGGCTTGTTGCAGATGGTGATGCTACAGTTTGTGCAGTGTGAAATAGGAAACGAAGCGGGTAAGCGTGGGCGGTAAGACGGGCGTGTGGGTTCGAAAAGGGGCAGTAGATTAATTTGTCGGATGTAGGAGCTACCAGTCGGAAAGCGTCGAATGTTCGTTCTCATCCCAAAAAAAGAACTGAGAGTGTCATTAGGGACAGGCTGTACAACGGGGCACGGTTTTCTTCCGGTGAAAGTGGTCCGATTTGGTGGTAAACCTTGCCTTGAATCTTATAGGAGGCGCGGCCATCGAACATCATCGTCCCATCCAAGCGCCCGAAGCCACCCATGGAGGTAAACGCGAACGCCTTGTTGTAACGGCGAAGGCATGAGGTCCAGGTCATGTCGTTCTTGACCCGCCAGCAACGTAGGATTCTGTGGACATGGCTCTTCAATGATGTTAGCTGAATGCTCACCGAGTCACTGGGTCCATGTTGCGCCGACGGTCCAAGCCCGTCTTACCCTTGTTCAGGGGCCAAGGGGTCACAAACATCCATCACTGCATGCGCTGAGCTCAACGCAAAAGGGGATTGCGAGACAGGGACACACTTCTATGTTCGTACGCAGAGTCACTTCCGGAAGATGAATGCGTCTCACTCGGGCGATGTGCAAGCTTCCCCGCAATCAGACAAAGACAAAAGAGGGCCAAATTAAGACAAACCTTTTGCAAACTCGCATGTCGTCGTCTTCGTTGTTGTCCAATCGACCTGGCAGACAGCATGACAGCGTAGCAGAGACTGGGGAAAAAGAGCTCGAGATGCACACGTCCAGGCAAGACAGGGGTACAACGAAGCACATGAGCAGCCACTTCTCGGTGCCACGGGTCACGACGCTGAAGTCACAGGCGAGCAAAATTCGCACAGGGGATTGGAATGCGGTGACAGTAAAACGCGAGGCTGAGGGAGGGAAGTCCCACGTGACGGCAGACACCATGTGCAACAATGAACCACCGTTGTGAAGTTGGGTGCACTGTGAGAGCACCGAGTACGGAAAACAGTATCAAAAGCTAGTTAACATAGAGTGAGCAAACCACCAGTGAAATTTAACAACGGTCTCGGTCTGGTCATGTGAGGACATGTGATCATTTGGGAAACCGCTTTGAAGGCCTACTCCGAAGTGGCTGAATTGATGCCCGCCGACGGCTCTGTATGAGACCATGCGTACCCCAAAAAAAAATTGCTGCAAGAAGGAGTACCAAAGCACACATTGAGTGTTAAAAAGAAGATTTTTACACGGAAATCGAGGCAGCAAGCGAGCAGCAAAAAAGGTTCGAAGCCCGACAACTCCGTGACAAAGCGATGCCTAATTATTGTATAGATCCCGAAATTGCCCAAGTCTCACAGAGGTTTTTTTTACAGTAATAGCGGGTTCAGATCAGGTCCGTAGTCGGAGCTCGGGCTCGGGCCTCGGGCCCCGGTCTGTATCGGCGTGTCTACTGTACCCCGAACCAGTTGACTTATCCCAGCTAAACCATAGGAACTGCGTTTCGAACGGCGCAGCACTGCCATAAATTTTGGTGCCAAGACAAGTACACCACATGGACAGTCTAAGGGATGAAACCTAGACATGCTGTTACTTTAAGAATAGAAGACGCAAGGCTAATCTCGGCGGTGCTCCATCAGCAAGCTTATCCGATACATACATACGACTTACAGTATCGCCCTGGTCAGCCCAGAGTCTGTCATTATAGTACAGTCATGCACGAGCTCACACCTTCTCTTGTCGACGTCCAAGCCCTCATCGAGGATGGGACATTCACGCAATATTCACGTGTGTAGAAAGGCGCCCTTGAAACCCTTGGAGTACCTCGGTTACAGTACCACAGTTTCCAATTTGAGGAGAGTGGCGCCCCATCAACGAGAAGCGCCATGCAGTGCAGTGGGAGGTAAGCGGCCTTGGCATAATATATAACGCTAGAATTCGGAGGTCGTCTTCTTTCTACCCCCTCCTCGCTTCGACCATGAGCGCAGAAAAACTCGAGAAGCCATGGACCCCCGCCGGCAGCCTGAGGGATGAGTTCGCTGCGCAGCAGTCCGATTTACGAGATCCGGTACATGACACACTCCATCGGGGGTTGAAAGCGCGCCAGATCTCCATGATTGCGGTATGTCCACCCGTGTGCTCGGCATGTGTCGTCACCTAACACTTTGTGGGGCATAGCTTGGCGGTGCAGTGGGCACTGGCTTGATCATCGGCTCAGGCACCGCGCTTGTACGAGGTGGCCCCCTTGGCATCTTATTAGGCTATTCGTTTGTCGGTCTCGTGTGCTATCTTGTCATGGTTGCCTTGGGAGAAATGGCGGCGTATCTCCCACACAAGAAGGGCTTTGCGGGCTATGCTGCCCGGTTCGTCGACCCTGCGTTCGGTTTTGCGCTCGGTTGGAACTATCTCATGAAGTACTTGATCGTGACGCCAAATAACATCAACGCGGCCGGTGCGGTGATCCAGTACTGGACGAGACACGTGCACATTGCTGTCTGGATGGGTAAGCATTCCCCTGGACAAAAAAGGATCGATGGCTGACATTTCCGGACACCAGTAATCTTCATATTATTTAGTGGGTGCTAAGTCCGTCGTTCCCCCGGTTGCGCGGCTAATGGCCTGCAGTCGCCTGTATTAATCTCCTCGGTGTCCGAGTCTTCGGAGAGCTTGAGTTTTGGTTCAGCAGTATCAAAGTGGTAACACTGATCGGGCTACTCTTGATGGGCATCATCATTGATCTTGGCGGGAACCCACATCATGACCGCATTGGCTTCCGTTACTGGAAACACCCAGATGGGCCCATGGGCTCGTATTTGCTCTCTCGCGTGCACAACCCCCACCTTGCCATTTTCCTCGGCTTTTGGAGCACGCTCACCAATGCGTTGTTTGCGTACATCGGCACGGAACTGATCGGTGTGACGGTCGGCGAGGCGCAGAATCCTCGTAAGAACATCCCGATTGCCATCCGGAGGACGTTCCTGCGGATCGTGGTGTTCTACATTGGTGGCGTCTTCGTCATCGGACTCCTCGTTCCCAGGACAAACAACGTAAGATATGGTGACCAGAAGGGCAGGGTATTTTGACTGATAACTTTGCGTCAAGGACTTGTTCGTTGCCAACAAGTCGAAAACCGGCGCCGCTGCTTCGCCATTCGTGGTTGGTGGGTGCAGCTCTGACCCTCCGTCTCCTCAGTGAAGTTGACCCATGGTGCAGCTACCACTCTGGTCGGAATCAAGGTCCTAAATCACATTATTAATGCGGCTATTCTCATCTTCGTGTTGAGCGCCGCCAATTCCGACTTGTATATCGGCTCGCGCACCCTCTACGCACTTGCGATTGAGGGAAAGGCACCCCGCATCTTCCGCAGAGTGAACCGCATGGGCGTGCCAGTGCCAGCACTCCTCCTCTGCACGGCGTTCTGTGGCCTGGTCTTCTTGAACGTGCATTCATCCAGCCAGAAAGGTGAGGGGGAACAGTACTTCCTTTGATGCGCACCTCGCCCTGATCTCTTCTCGAACAGTGTTCGGTTGGTTCGTCAATCTGGTTTCAACTTTCGGTGCCATCACGTGGATGTGTATCTGTTACTCACATATGTAGGCGCTTTGATGATATCATTCCTTCGTGGTGTCTGATGTGGACTTCAGACGCTTTATGAAGGCCCTGAATGCTCAGGGCATCTCGCGTGATTCACTTCCATACAAGGCACCTCTACAGCCATTTGGCTCTTGGTTCGCCTTGATCTCTACGGGAATAATCACCATTTTCAAAGGTCAGAGCTCGTCTAATGTGCGTTTCATGATGCTCAAGTTGCCGTCCAGGATATGATACGTTCATGCCATTCACCAAAGATACGTTTGTGACGTCTTACATTGGTCTGCCGACCTTTCTAGTGTGCTGGGGCGGTTATAAGTTATATTACCGTACATCAGTCATCCCCTCCGATAAAGTAGATCTCATTACTGGGAAACGGGAGATTGATGAGGAGGAGGAGCGGTTTGTCGCGGACGAGGAGGCAAAAGGGCCCCAACCACTGAGACGACGGATATGGGACAGTTTGTAACCGATCGGGCTATGCGTAATCCTACTTATCTAAAGCTTATAAATGGGGACTAACGAACGATGACGCTCCTGGCGCATTGCGTCGTTCTCCCTAGCGTCATTTATCGCGAACGGTCTCGTCTCTCAGCCTATAGCAGATTTCTGGGTGCTCTCAAGTAACTTTCGGGATCTGTAGGGAAAGACTTGACGTTCGACCCAACGTCATTCGGCGTATAAGGGGTATGGTAATCTTGCTTACGCAGCATAAGATGCGTGAGGTCTTCGGTATAAAGAATCCCCTGCGAATGAGGTCAGCCTAAGTCAATGAACCCAAGTTGGCGTCCTCTGACCAAGACCGGCATTGGTATATTAGCCCTTCTCGTCGCTGTCGTCTCGTTGCTGTTCAATTTCTCGCGTCCGGACCACCTCTTGCCCTTATCTCCACCCCCCACCGATACTACCGATTTCTCTTCGACTAGCACTATGGCCACCGTATCCAGAACCGTGGTGAAGAAGGTCCTCTCACTAGAAACCTCAGAGGTACTTGTGTTCTTTTCCCCGCACTGTGCGGTCACTGAAGGCTTGCCACAGGGAGCCGGCGCAGTCGTCCGCCGGTCAATAGGCTCCATGCAGTTGCGAAACCTGACGCCTTTCCTCATGCTTGACCATTTCCATATTGCCAAGGGTGCAGTGCGTTATGTTTCCTGTTCCTGCTTCCGTCCAGCGCTGATACCCAGTTAGGGCTTCCCTGATCACCCGCACCGTGGCCAAGCTACTGTCACCTACATTACGCAAGGCGCGAGCAAACACGAAGACTCAACGGGTAATTCGGGCATCATTAGAGAGGGTGGTGTCCAGTGGATGTGCGCAGTGCGTCCTTTTCTCTTTCTTCGTGCCGCCAGCCATAACTTAACCCCTTCCTTGCAGGGTCGCGGAAGTAAGCATTCGAAAACACAAATGAGCTCGTCAACTGATCTTTTTCTTTCCAGTCATCCATGCTGAGATGCCCGTCAACGATCCCGGAAAGCCCGAGCCACGCGGTCTCCAGCTCTGGGTTGACCTACCCCAGCAATATAAGATGGCTGAGCCTTCGTATCAGGACCTTGAACCAGAAAAGTAGGCGGAGAACTCGCGGAACTACGAATTGTATTCACTCCCTGCGTTTTCTAGCATCCCGAGCGCGTTCCCGGAAGGCCCCAATGGTCCCGAGATTCGCGTGATCAGTGGCAGGAGTCACGGGCACGAATCGCCCGTGCGCCCGCTTGGCGGATGCTGGTACTTCCATGCCAAGTTCAAGCGGCCTGGTAAAATCTTCCAAGACCTGCGTACGTAGTATTCGTCGAGGTCCCTCAGTTCCCCAATCTCATCTCCGATCGAACCCCTAGCCGCCGGTTGGACTGCGTTCATCTACAGTAAGTGATCATCCGTCTGTCGGCCAAATTCGGGGCACTGAGGGGTCTTGCACAGCACTGAATGGAAAGATCACTGTTGGCGACTCGAAAGACACGCACGACCCGTTCCACACGCTAGTTCTGTCTGCTAATGGCAATGAGACTGGCATTTCTGTTTCCGCCTTGGAGAATGACACCGACTTTGTCTTGGTATGGATTCACGTTGGTCAATCGGTCTCAGTGCGCTGACGCTTTGATTGTCAGATTGCTGGAGAGCCGCTCGACCAGCCGGTCGTGCAATACGGCCCGTTTGTGATGACCACGAAGGAAGAGATCCAGAAGACGTTCATGGACTGTAAGTGCCTGTGTGGCAACAACCGCGCCAACTTCATTGACTCCGTAATCTCTAGATCGTATGGGTCAAAATGGCTTTGAGAATGCCCATGTATGGAAGAGCAAGATTGGTGGTCTCTGACCCATGAGCATATCTTAGATGGGTCCTTGTAGATTCTTGATCTTACGATTACACACGTAACTTACCGTACTGTATCCCGAGTCGTTCCGGACTGATTAAATGCCGTTGTTACAATCAATTTTCATTGAGACAATATCATGATGGTTCACCAAGAGGCGCTGGGATACGTGCTCATGTATCCCTGTGCAATGTAAACGTGCTTGACAGAAGGCAAGGAAGCAATGCGTACACCACAAGGTGCGAGTCTGGGCCGCTAGGCCTTGATGGGTCTTTACCTCTTCCTTTGACCGCATTGAAAACATGAGCGAAACAATGCACAACAAAGGTTTGTTCAGCATGTTAACCGCTCCCTGGCATTTTTAGTCACTACACATGAAGAACGGGCAAGCCCCCATGAGCATGGTAGTTTCACTTGGGAGCCTACCGTCTGCGGCGGACCTGGGGCTCGCTTTCGTCTCCGCTGTCCTCTGCCACCTGCATGCCCTCCCACACGTCGGCGTCGCTGCCCTCGCTATCAGCTCCCGCACCATCCAGCCGCATTCCATCACTGTGATGGTCTGCGTCCTCGCCCTCGACTTCGTCCCAGACGACGCACGTCGATATGCTCTTCAGGTACACCTTTTCCAGCACCGTCCCCTTGTTGTTTTGCGGTTGGCCCGCTTCGGCAGGAGGCGGATACGTGCTGTGCACGCGCGCATAGCGATCGAGCGCCGTGGAGACGAGCCCAGCGGGGCTTGGGGCCATGGATGTGATGGCTCCTGCGATGCCTTGGCAAACGTCGTTTAAGAGTCAGCACGAGGGACAATGCACGCGCGGGGGTGAGAAGCACCACCTTTGTAGCCGTATATAACGCGTCCGTTACGCGCGTCGACGGCGAATAAGCTGCTCGTCTGGTCCGAAACGAATACCTCGCTAGGTGGATGGTCACACGCGTTAGACAGAAAGGGGGGGCTTGTGCCGCACTGTTCGTTGTGCCCATTCGCGATGGCACCGATCCCGTTGCCCTTGCAGATCTGCTTCCACTCGGCCACGGGCTTGCGCGCTGCGCGCGTGTCGTATCGGCGCACGTCGCCGCGCTGCGTGCCGGCGACGAGCTGCTGGGGCGTAGAGAGGTAGCTGAGGCACGTGTTGTGTACGGGCTGCCGCAGGCTCAGGGAGTCGTTCGCGACCTACAGCCAAGGGAAGTGAGCAAGGGTCGGAAAGCGGCAGGGGAATCATTGCAACGTGCGTTTTTCGCCCGCCACAGCTCTCCGGGAAGGAGGTCGTTGCCTCGTTTCCGCTTCTTGGTGCCTTCGGGTTGGGGTGCGGGCTGCTTTGGCGCGAAGGCGGCCTCGAGGTCCCAGATGGAGAGCTCGACCTCGTCGCCTCCGTAGGAGAACGCTTTCCCGTCGGGTGCGGGTCGCCATTCGCACAGACGCATGGGTAAGATCGCAGTTTGCGATTCCGCATCGTGCTCTCCGAACGGCGTGAGGCGGAGGGCGCCGTTTGAAGTGCACGAATATACTCCACTAGGAGATGGACGATTTAGAGAGTCGTGAGACTGGGGAGTCGTGAACGACATACGCGGACGATGCAGCCAACCCGATGTATTTTTGACCAGGACTTAGACGAGGTTCGGTCCACTCGCGCAAAGGCTCCAAACCCTCAGGTTTCAACTGAGAGACACAAGCAGACCCGTCAGCGCATGCAGCCACGAGCTTTTCTTCAAAATCAGTAAGGCTGAGAACAGTCTCGTGGTGCATGACTTGGACACATACTAGCTGACCGTCTGTTGGGGAGGTCGAAACGGCGATCTTTTGCACCGCGCGATGTTTTCCTTTGCCACTCCCATCATAAAGCGTCGCCACAGTCACTTTTGAACCCGCCTTTGAGGCAGGGAGGTAGGTCAATGCCTTGATGTTGCCCAACTCGTCACCAGAGAAAAAGCGAGGCATTTGAAGAGACCAAGTCGATGGGTGAAAAATCATCACGCGATCACGACCGGGATTGAGTCGGGCCGAATGATGACGATGACCGGAAGGAGCGGAGAACACTCGGAAACCCCACACAACGACGACCAAGTGACGCGGACGAGATGGACGCAGCTCTCAAGGAGCTCGACAAGCTTCAGTACCTAACTTCAGATTCACCGTCCACGAATAAAAACAAGACCCCCGCGATACAAGACTCGCTCAACTCCCTTCTGCAGACCTTGCACGCGCAAAAGAAACGGCTCGAGGCAGGCATTGCTTCCGAGGCCGAGCTGGAAACGCTCGCAAAGACGGTAGAGTCGAGGAAGAAGGAGATCGACGATCGTCAGAAAGAAATTTACAACAGCCTGGCTAGGTACGGGAAGGCACTGGATAAGGTGTGTTTGGCGTTCTGGTGCTACGACGTTCGGGCTGATGGGGAATCAATGACGCAGAGATTTACGACACCACTTCCAACTTATGAACCTCTTTTCGCATCTGACGATGGGCAGAAGGCGTTGGAACACGTTATTGCCACGCATTTACTCAGGACGGGGCGGTTCTCCACAGCAGAGACGTTCATCCAGGTGTGTCATCGCGTCGTGTGTCGCAACAGACACCACGTTAAACCCAAAATCAAGGAGTTTATGGTTGACCTTCCAGCAGGGCGACAGACTCAATTCGTAGATTTGTACCGAATATTGGTAGCCTTGCGAAACAAAGACATCAAACCTGCCTTGGAGTACGTGTCTCCCTTTTGACCTGGACGCATATACCTTCTCACCCTTACGCTGTTTACAGGTGGGTGGAACACAACCGCGACTTTTTACATTCCCGCTCCTCGTCTCTCGAGTTCTATCTCCACCGATCTGAGTATCTCCGCCTTCTCCTCAAACCTAGCCCGTCAGAACAATCGAAAGCCATTCACTATGCCACTAAATACCTACGGCCGTTCTTCTTGACGCACACGAACGAATTCAAGCGTCTAATGGCTTGCTTGATCTTCCTTCCTAAGGAGCGCATGCAGAAATCACCATACGAGGACCTCACCTCAGACACTATCCATCTCGATCTCGAGAACATGTTTGCGACAGAGTTTAGCGCGAGCTTGGGAATGAGTAAACAACCGCCATTGAGGGTCGTGGGGGACATTGGCGGTGGCGGTGCTCTAGCAAAGATTGAGAAGGGAAGGAAGATAATGAGGGAGAGGAAGAGCGAGTGGAGCCAGTCCGATGAACTACCAGTGGGCACCCTTTTCCCGCATCTCAGTATCGCTCGCTAACTTGCGCGCGCAGATTGAAATACCCTTACCTCCTGAAAACAGATACCATTCTGTATTCGCGTGCCCAGTTTCGAAAGATCAGTCCACGGAACAGAACCCGCCGATGATGATGAGCTGTGGACATGTTGTTTCCAAAGACAGCTTACAAAAGCTGAGCAAGATAAACGGGTCAGTTGAACGCTTTTTATATTTCGGTCCTCATTGTTGACCGGACTCTAGCCGCGTGAAGTGTCCGTATTGCCCTGTGGAGTCTACGGTGTCTGAAGCATTGCGTGTTCATTTTTGATTGAATTATTGTTGTACATTAGTTGTAAAAGTAGGGGTTGCGGTTGAACGCGCTCACGTGGCGCTAAACAAGACGCGTCTCTCGTGCTCATGTCCCCATGTCCAACCATTTCGCGCCCATCCGTTCCTCGACACCGCCTAACAGCTACACTACTACCCTCGGCCAACGCTCAGCCATCTCGGATGTATCTCGCTCTTCGGCACTTTCAGCACCAGAACTCGCGAAACTCACCCCCGACGAGGTCGAATTCCTCGATGCCGTTATAAGTCGTGCGCCACCCTCTGCGACAACTTTCATCCACATCTTCAAGGCGTACAACGATGTTATCAGTGAACGCGGGCTAGATGCCGAAAATGAGGTTGATTACTACAAAAACTACTCAAGATTGGTACTCTCAAAGGTGAGAATTGGGCATCTAAATGGCACACCGTCAGAGCGCAGAACGGATATACCGAGGCTTCTATACCCTCGAGGTCGAAACCACCTCTTCGCCAACCTATTTCTACACCTACACCTTCTCGGGTCCAAACCCGGACCCACTTGCCTTCGTCCAAAGCTGCTCCAGATACCTCACGTCCTCAGTCTTCTACTGCACGTTTGTTACAACGTCTCAAAACATTGCAGCGCGAGGAACCCGTCGAACCTTCCGACTCTGCCCCTGACGATCTTCTCAGCCAGACCGACATAACCGATGCGGGGACTGACTCGCTGCTGCACGCGGAACCTCCGCCGGCGTGCGGACGCTCTTCATCTGAACTCACGGCCGACAACAACAACACCCTCGGTCTAGATATCGGAGCTACCTCCACCTACCCACCCTCTTCCACGTTAGTACCCAGCAAGGCCACTGGATGGCGCTGGTCAGAACGAGATCTGGAAATCGAGAAATCGGTCCCCTTCCTGACAAGTACACCACCTCTACCAACCCACAAATTAGCTTCGCGGCCTACCCCAGCTTCAATTGTACAGAAAATCTCGAATTCATTACCTATAAATTCCACCCCCCGCAGACCACCTGCCGATCTGCGTACCCCCAAGCAGCCTGTCGCGTACGAAGATGAGGTGTGGAACAAAATCCGCGTGGCGCAGGATGAAAAGACAGCGGACCGATTTCGTAACGCCCAACTGCTTCAGCGGTGCCTCGACGTGTGGAAACAGGGTCATGACTGGGTAACCGTACGTCCTCCTTCGCCTCCGCGGATATTCAATAACATCCGCCCTCCTCCATAGACAACGGCAGTTCAGATCGCGCATGCGCGTGATACGTTCGTGCTACGCGTCGCTATTCACAAGTGGCGCGCTGCGCTGCAGCACCAGCGCGAGCGAGCGGCGCATGCAGATGCTCTCGCCAATGCACATCGCCAAAAGGCAACGTTGGTACGCTGGCATGCGCACTTGCAGGAGAGACAGAAAGCCGCGTGGCGCGCCGACATGCGCACGCGCATGCAGACGGTGCGGAGTCTGCGCGATGCAGCGCTGCGGAGGGATGCGTGGGCGCACTGGCGCCGATTGTACCAGAGTCGCGTTTTGCAACAGCGCGTCGAGGTGCGTCTAGTTGAGCGCTGCTTGGTGCGGTGGAAGGGCAAGCTGCGCGAGACGGAGGTCTTGAAGGGGAGGGCGGACGAATTTGCTGCGACGAAGGAAGGGAAGGCCGTCGATCGGTGTTGGGACTCGTGGAGGAGAGCAGCAGAACTGAAAAGCGCGGAACGCGTCATTGCGGAGAGAGTTGGGGCACGCATAGTGAGGGAATCCGTGGTATCTTGGCGGCAGCGAACGTACGCGCAACCGTGTGCCTTCCCTACCGGAGCATTTGTTGATTCGCTTCTGCAGACGTGAACAACAGAGGGCGGACGTGCTCCACGATGTTGCCGTCAAACGGTTCGCTCTCAATCGGTGGAGGAACTCCTACGGTCGGATACTGGTGCGTCTCTCGGCCGTGATTATATGTGTCCGAATAACCTGTACTCTAGGCGTTGGAACGTCGAGCTGACAAACAAATTGCTCGCCAAGAAGGCGCTCTGGTACGGGCTGTCGTCAGAGTGTGGAAAGCACATGAACGCGGACATCTCTTAGAGCGCGTCCAACATTCCAGAGTGCTTCGGGAAGCTTGGGAAGCTTGGAAGAGGCGTTTACGGCGTCAGAGAGACCTTGAAGGTTCGCTACCCTTGCCACTCATTGTTTCACCTATATTCATCCTCGTTCACACAATAAGCTACCGCGCTCGCCTTTGCTCAGCGTTCCCAAGTCCATGTCACTTCTTCCACACTCCGGGTTTGGCAAAGGCGCTTCGCCACAAAACAAGGCGCGCTGGCCTTTGCAGTGCAATATGCCAATGCACAGCTACAGTACCGCGTTCTTTTCAATTGGCGTGTGCAGTTACGTGCGCATGTGAAGCATTTCCGTCAGGCCAAGATCCTCGAGAAGTTCTTCGTGGTGAGACGGGCCTGGAAAGTGTGGATGGAGAGGGCGGTGGAGCGCGGGAGGGAGAAGCGGCTGACGGAATGGGACAAAGGAAGAGCGGGAAAGCATTTTGCTGGTACGTCGGAGGTTATGCTCAGCGTGCGACTTCGTGTTGAGATCCTTTGGTCTGTGTAGGCTGGAGAGAGAAGGCATTGAGGCAGCGCCGCCATCGACTTGCCGAACAGCAAGTTCAGAGCCGCGCCAATACGGTAGGGCTCTCCTGGGATTTATATTTTGATCCTCTCGTTCTCACCAGATTGCTTTACACACACAGCGCGTGCTGAAAGATGTTCTCAGCCATTGGACCAATCGCATCATCGCGGTAAAGCTCCGTGAATTGGAAGTCGTACAGCGGAGAGACAAAGCGATTGTTCTGTAAGTGAATCAATCCCATCACGTCGACGTAGAACTTGACAGTTTCCTGCGTACATGCAGATCTGCTTTCTGCAAGTGGAAGAAAGTGTGCATCCGCCATGTGGAAGAGCTGGGCCTTATGGAAAGCTATCAGGACGTCAAGCGTGAAGGTACAGCGATTTTAGTCAGGTGGCTGGCTGGCGAATCTAATGCACCCTTATAGAAAATATGCGTCGCATGTTCTACAAGTGGCTCACGGCTGCTCGGAAAGTGAGAAACAGACGGGCGATTTTGCAAGAGCG
This sequence comes from Lactarius pseudohatsudake, assembly GCA_021525015.1. NCBI lineage: Eukaryota > Fungi > Basidiomycota > Agaricomycetes > Russulales > Russulaceae > Lactarius > Lactarius pseudohatsudake. The sequence continues at coordinate 22,252 of JAKELH010000827.1, forward strand.
AGAGAGCGAGATGCAGAGGATTCAACTGGAGGCCGTGTGGGACAAATGGCGTGGTAGATTCCAGGCCGAGAAACTTCTCCCACTTGTACGTGACATACTCCATAGGACTATAACTAAACTAATCGTTGATACAGGAGAGGACATTCATTCTGCAAAGCCAGCACGCGAACATGTATCGCGCGTTCGCGATTTGGCGCTCCAGGACGGGGGTAACTATCGCCACATCATCGCCCCCCGCATCTCGCTGACTGTGGACCTGTAGTCTCTTCCCGCCGTCCGTTTCCACGCGTCGTGTGTCAGGGCCAAGTTCTGGAAGGTATGGCGAGATGCCATGCCCCGTGCCTTACAAGCTAAGGTGGCGCGCGAGACGGACAAGAAGGCCGTTCTTTGTACGTCGACCACCGTGTTGGCCTGCATTTCATTACTCATTGCGTGTTTTCAGCACGCGCTCTCGAGAAATGGCTCCAAATGTATCGTACAAAAGTAGCCCTCCGTGCCGTCGCGTAAGTGATCAAAAAGCCATTGCTCCACGTTGACAAGAATCCGCTGACCACCACTCCAGCCGAGCGCGCCAAATGCGCCTCCCAACCTCATACAAGCCCGCTCTAACTCACCGATCCAACCCAATGCCCCCACGCCCCCGAAACCTACTGCCCGTGCGCCCGCCATCTCCGGACGCAGCAGCAGCAGCAACAGCAGACGAGACAGACGCCGTCCAGGAGCGCCCAACACGACGGGCGGCCCCGATCACATCGCACCACCACCACCACCACCTCCCCCCATCCTCCCCCTCCCGCCGCACTCCACTCCGTGCGGCGGCGGATGCCAGCTCGGCCCGCCGGCCAAAGCTGCCGTATTATATCCCCCCCGCGCCGCGCAGCACGGACACGGCGCCGGCTGGTCCCCGCGAGCCGAGCCCAACGCGCAGCGCGGCGTCCCAGCCCCCAAGCACGGTGGCCGCCACGGAGGCGCGCGCGAGCCTCTGGGCAGAGCTGAAGGTCCTCCGGAGGCGGTCGCGGACGCCTGCGCCTCCTCCCTGAACCTTTTTGCCTCATCGAGTGGGGTTAATTATGCCTTCCCCCGTATGGGCTGTGTGGTGTGGTGGAGCAGAAACCCCCCCTTCTTTTTGTGTCACCCGGTTGTCTCGGAACTCGTGCCCCTCACCTCGTCCGCGCCTTCTTCGCCTCTGAGATTTCGATCGTGGGGGGGGGGGTAGGATTTAGATCCCACCTCCGAGTCTGTCACAGCCCGATTAATGCCCCCGACTGACACCCCAGCCTACAACTGTAGGTTCGGTCGATATGACCATTTGTGACGCCCATCGCATGCGCGGAGGTCTCTTGTGAGCCTTGCCCGCGATACTAGGTTTGGGCGATCTGCGGTACGGGAGATGCCCTACCCTGGAAAGCATGTTTTACAGTAGCAGATGCAGATGCAATGTATTATTACTTGTAAGTACGTATAATGTATCGCTATTCATAGTACACAAGATATGGAGTACTGGGGGCGTGTTTCGTTTGTATGTCCGCCCGCTATCCCGCGTTAACGCGGATCGGCAAGTGCCTGGATGCGTTATTGGTCGCCGTGTACCTGCCCGCTTGCTGCTGGCCCGGCAGTCCCCGGCCTCATGGCGGTATAGTGGGAGTAGGAGTACGCTCGCCCTCCGTCATCGCCAGGACGGGAGTCTGCAGATATGCAAGCAAGACGCATCGTCGAGCTCGCTCGCGGGCTCGGGCTCAACGTTCCCCGAGAGAAAGCTGACCGCCATTTCATACACGTCCATATCTCCCGGGCCCCGGGCCCGACTCGTCGTCCTCCATGAGCCCCTGCGTCTGATCGATGTATCTATAATAATATACGCGTGAGTATATATAAATGAGGCGTGTGTGCCTGACCTTTGGTACTCCCCTTCTTCCTCCTCCGAGACGAACGGGGCGAGGTGCCGCGTGGCCATGACGCCCGTGTCGGTTGGGTCGATGCGCTCAGTTTCGTGGGGCAGGTCTGGCGCGCGGGACCTCGCGGTTGCCTTGGTGTTCTGGCGCACTGGCGTGGGCTGTGAGCCCATCCATTTCCGGACGCCCTCGATGAGGCTAAAAACACGAATAGGGGGAGTGTGTTTCGTTCGGGACTTTATCGGATAGATTAAGCGGACTAACCGTGAACGGTTCCTCAGGACCTTATCGTGGGGAATAAAACGGGCTGTGATTGATGTCCTTGAACGTTTTACTTGTGGGGAAAGGGGTGTCAGTCAGAGGCAGCTTGGCAGTGATATACTTGCCCAGGCAATTTGAGCGTGCTGTTCATCGAGTACGCAAAGTGCTTCCCGAGCGAGGTGAACAACAGCGGGCGGTAATAGCCCATCCAAAAGTCGCTAGAGCACTCGATAAGTCGTTAATGCCCTCTTGGCACGTCTCGAGCGTGTAAGGGGAGTTTAGGTGCTCGTCATGGAACCACTGTTGGTAACCAGAGCGCTTTGGGCTGTGTACTAAGGTTGTGTCGGACTGGACGCCAAGGAAGAGATCGATGGCGGCTTGTTTGTCCGCGTCTGCCACATTTGATTTATTAGTGTTGGTAGCGACAGGTGAGCGGCTTAATCATACCTAGCAGGGAGTTGGTATAGAACCGTCTGAAATTCTCGATGATGTCTCGGGAGTGGCTGTTCCAATGTGGCATGCGCCGGTAGGTCTCGACTCGATTGACAAGCGCGCTACCCGTATATTGCATGGCCAAGGCTCACAAGCAGATCAGCTGCGGGCTCGGACGTATGAAAAGAGAAACATACTGTCGCCGTGGTCATGATACATCTCTGTGAGCATGTTAACCGCGTCCGAGTCGAACGCCAGATTCGGATTGTCCACGACCCCAAGCACGTATAACTGGTGTCCCAGAGCGCGCTTTCCAAAGACAAACTGCGCCGCGTTTGTGCGGTCGAGGCAATCTACGCAATTGGTCCTGCAGATCCCATTCTGAAAAAGCATCTTGCTGCGCCAAACAGGGCTGCCAGTTTGGTGACGCGTTAGGGACGTCGATCCGACGGCGAAAGGGAAAACCAATTGCTTTTTACCTCGCGCGACTATACAGGAAGTGCGAATACGGTTCCGGGCCCGAGTGGAAGAAACCAGTGATCTGGATAGATTCTTCTGCAAGATCTTCCAGATAGCTGATGACGTCCTGAGTCTTCCTATCATACGTAGAGGAGGTTAATAACAATGGGCAAGAATAGGATGAACACTTGCTCCTTATACGCGCGCGACATATCCCACGCGTGGTAGACCATTTTTTGGCCCTCGGGGAGAAATTGGTTCAAGAAGTCCACGCAGTGAGTGTACTCGTCGAGGAGCTTGGATTCCCTCGGCTGTGGCTCGCGTTTCTTGATCAAGTTCAGGATCATGATCGGTGTGCCGTATCGCGCAAAAAGGTCGTCAAAGTGTCGTGCAGCGGCGGTGAAAAATGGGTCGACGACGCTGACTGGGTGAGTACCGGTAAGAGAGGAGGCAAGACGCATTCGCCGACGGGAGTACGCACTCTCAATGGGAGGTCTTGGGGTCATGTTATTTTGCTCTTGCATCCAGTAGATCGGGATACTTCCGCGATACTATGGCAAAAGGTCGGTTCGTTCCGAGGACCAGCAAGCCGACTCACTTGAACATAGCTAGTGTATCGAGGATTCGGGCGTCTGGGTGCCTCATCACTCGAATATCTTGGCTGAGGATAGTAGAACGGCGTCGTCAGAGCCTCCGACACTATCTGCTCGGTTTCCACCTCATTGGCAACATTTCCCTGCAAAAAATTCTTTCTCAGCTAGGGAATGAGGTAATTGGCAGGCGCGTGGACCTCCTCATTTACGCCTCGTTTCAAGTATCGGGCACCTGCGTAATGCCGCGAACGTCTTGCTATTAAGGTTACGTAGATAACACGACCGAGGACCGTCAATTCTGTGCGACATGATTAGTTCGAATGAAATGGGGGGGGGAAACGGAGATGTCGAAAACTAACTAGCTTGATCGACATGACCATGAATGATCGGGAGGACCCAGTGCGCTTTCGGCGCGTCGGATTCGAGATTCTCGAATGCGACTGCGAAGAGATGATAGTTCCACGCAAAGCGACTGGTGAACGGCCACGGCCCTGGATTAGACAGGTTACGGGAAGTAGCGTTGCTCTGCAGCGTAGACGTGAGGTCATACGTGTGGCTGAATCCCGTCGTGAGCCATGGCTTTTGATACAACGTCGCGCGCACCTGAAATAAAAGTTTTTCGTCATGTCGACCTGTTTGAAGACCCCCATGAGACGCTGCTCTTCGCTCGGCTTCTCGATCTTGTGGCTGGATGGTATGGTGAGCATCTCCGTTTCCTCGCAGTGATACACGTAGTGGCCGCCGAG
>JAKELH010000829.1:0-26449 GCA_021525015.1 Lactarius pseudohatsudake
ATTTCGAGCCCTTCCATGTTCTCCTTTTCCCTTTGTTCCGCTTTCATCTCCCAAGACCGTTCTACTTATGATCTGTCTTGATTCGCTTATCGGCCCCTATCTTGCGCCTAGCGCATGACCGTTACAACACCCTGTTTTATGACTTCCCGTGTCCACTGACTTCTTTTGAGGCAGTATGACTCCGCGGAATTTCCTTGTACCATGTATGGGTGTTCTTTTGTTAGCTCTCTAGGACCTGTATCCTAGGATTGTGCCATGTGTTTGTTATTCACAACCACCATGTACTCGTATATAAGTCGACTCATACCTAGCTTGTACGGTAGACTTGACTTCTTGTGTAATACCACATTATCTGTCTCATGACCCCATTTGAACTCGCCTTTGTGCTTGAGTTAACTCCTTTGCTCACCATTGTGCTTGAGCCCTGTTATAACTCTGCTATTATCCTTGTGTCCTGGAGACCAAGTGATACTTGTGCATCACTCTACTGAGTCCTGACCTGACTCACGCCTTTCCGATCCCCCGAACTGACTTATGAAGTACACATTGTACTTAACACCCCTGTGGTGGCGCTACAAAGGGAGACACATTGAACTGGTGGTGGTAGTCACTGAGCTTGCAATGTGCATCCATGAGACCAAGTTTAATAGCAGGTGATGCCAAATTGGGAAGATGGCGAAGGATGTTTTGATGTCATCCTGTAAGCCCTGAAAAATTGCGTAAGTCGTTGACAGCATTGGAGTCTTCATTGTAGACATTTTGACAGTCGCAGACTGAAACAATTTGAGCCATGATGCCACTAGCTGAACTGACTTCCAGTCAGCGTTGCTGAGTTCGAGGGCATGGAGGTCCTTGTTTCTTGAAACGAAGGAGTCAATTGTATTGCGGTAGTCAAGTGCTCATCCTGTCATTTGTCATGGTTAGCCAGGACTAATGAATAATGACGACAACACACAAAGCATTTGGTGGGTGGAGGACCATCGGGTTCTCACATCAAGAATCAGCATGAGTGAGGCACTGCAGTCATCTGAGACCATGTTCCCTTCAAGCTGCACAAATTGAATTTCATGAGCTCAGGACTGACAACGTTGGGGGCTTGAACAGACAGCCCAGATGAACTTCTGGAGCTTATAAGAAATATACTTAGCTCAATTCGTGAAAGGATGCGCTTGAGGATGTGTCAGATGTTACATTTTCGCCTTCGACCATCCCCCAATCACCTGCCACGACCCGGAATACTGCCGTGAGAAGGACACGCACTGACATGGCTCTTCCTCTTACCACCACCATCTCTGAACATGAATTCTCCTCTCGTGCCTCCTCCCCCATGGAGGACGATGACAATCCTCTCTACTCTGCCCTTAGCATGCTAGAACTCCTCCTCTCTGCCCACGTTGACGATCCCCAGTTCACCCGGGACCGTCTTCGCCAATTTCTCCTCGACCCTACTCCCAAATTCCCCCTCGGCATACCGCATGCCCTGGGGCTTCACATCGCCGACGCGCCTCTTCATGAGGCCCTCACTGCCCAAACTGAGCTCACAAGGGCTCTCGCTGCTGAAGTTCGCGGACTTGCTGCCATTGTCAACGAACGCCTCCCACCCCCTGGGGTGGCTGCTCCTGCCCCCACTCCTGCCACGCAACCCTCTGCCCACACTCCCCCCCCCAAAACTCCCACGGCCAAACCCTCCGCCCCACCCAAGGCCCAGACCCCGGTCAAAGCCTCCCTGAAACCCCCTGCCCAGACCCCCTCCTTTGCATCCGTCACAAAGTCTCCCGCGAGGCCTAGCCTTGTCCTCTCCCCTGCCCCTGGCTCCTCTCCCGCTCCGGCCGTCCGCAAGACGCCGTCGGAGATTTGCGCCTACCTGAACGACGTCCTAGACGGCCTCTTCCCAGGTTCTTCCCTGTCTGCCGCCAGATGGACGAAGAACAACAACCTGGTGATTGTGGCTGGCCCGGACACGACGTCTCAACACCTCCAGAAAGCTTCGACCGTCCTCACCAAGGCGATCTCCCACTTCATTGCCGTTGACCCCTCCCACCCTATCCCCGTCTCTGTCAAAGAGAATGTCCGCTGGTCCCGCCTCCTGATCAACAACATCCCCACTGGAGTCTCCTCCTCCCGCGGTGCCTACTCCCCCTCCGAGTGCCAGGACACACTCATGCGCGACAACCCAGCCTACCGGACCCTCTGTCTGACTAGGCCCCCTTCCTGGGTCAAGCGTCCCGACAGCTATGCTGCCGGGTCTTCCTCCAGCCTCGTGGTCTGCTTCGAGGATCCCACAGGTTCTACCTTACGGACCCTCCTCAGCCACCGAACCCTGTTTGCTTTCGGACAAGCAGGTGACCTCCGCCCATGGAAGCAGAAGCCTCGTGCCAAACCTTCCTCCCTCCCCATGCCCGACAGGCCCCTTGCGCCTGCTTAGCCCCTCTCCCGACCCGGCTCCACTCGTTAGCCCTTCTCCGACCCTCCCCCCAGCCTGCCTGCAGGTCGCACGCCCTGTCCTTACGGACCCTGAACCCCAGAATGGGTTTTTCTCGTTTTCCCCTTCTTTCCCGCATCCCTCCTTCTGCCCTCACACGGGCCCCTTACGCGTTGTCTCCGTTTCTCTCGTCCTTTCCCCAGTCTGCGAAGGCTAACCCCGTCCGTTTCCTGTCGTTCCCCGTGGTGTTTGTTGGCCGGGGCTTGAATATGACAGGCTGATCGTATAATCCTATGAGTAGGTGGGACCTAGCGCAAGTACAGTGTCGGGTTTGGTTTCCGCACAGACGGAACGGCTCCTATATCCCACACGCCTCTACCAGAGCTTTACTATAGTGCAGTCTTCTATTGTTAACTGACGTGGATGGACCCTCGGGTTCCTGGTTTGTGCCCCCCTCGGTTCGTGTAGATACTTCCCGGCTGTAGTGCTACTGCACGTTTACGTACAGGGTAGCGTGGGGACCGGTCTGTTACCACGTGACGTACCCCGGAATATAAATGGATCCAAAAAAAAAAAAAAAAAAAAAGGACACGCACTGATAAGTATGCCAAGGAGGAAGGCCAAGTTATGAGACTTGTGGCTGAGAACGCCCAAGAACGAGCTGAGTCACCTGACTACCACTACCACCTGGGAAGTGCTCAAAAGCAACAGGAATATTGGGAGTAGATCACGTGATCTTAGCGCCCGCCTGTCATGTGACCTGGCTAGAACCCGCTCCAGATGGGTCCAGATGAGCTTGTGCCTGGACCGGCTCTAGGCTGCCGTGTTCCCTTATCTCTGACTTGTGCCATGAGGGCCTTATGCCGTTGGCTGTTACGGTTTGTGATGACTGATTCCTAGGATCCGTGTACTAGGGTTTCAGAGTTCCAAGCTGGGGTTCAAACCTCCTTGGACATGTATAAGTAGACGGGCTGATGGTCGCTGAAGACCTCAGTTTGAGTTCTTGGATTATACCACCCAACTGCCTTGCCACTTCTGTGCTGTCTTGCCAGTTGTGTGCTGAATAGATGATTGGTTGTTCATTCCTGCATCTACTGCTTGCCGCTGTGTGCTGATTCCCCTATCCTATCTCCTCTCCTCTCACTCTCTTGAGCTTTCCTTGCCGCCTTCATTGGTGTGCTGTCTATCCCCTCCGCTATCGTGGATCAATGGTTGTCTACCACTTTCCATTGCTCCCTCCTCTTTTCCCTTTGGGTCGCCTTCAATATCCTTTGAGCTTCCCTTATCCATCTCCTTTGTGAGATCGTTCGAGACTGGGTAAGTGCATTCATTGTGCGTTGTGATCATTAGGCTCGTGTTGCCCTTACGTAGGTAGGAAGAACGTCCAGTGGAACGTTACATCAGACTTACCCTTCCAATTGCAGGGAGCCTGTTGCCAGGATCAGTATCCAGGTCCAGATCCTCACCCAGATCCTCTTTGGGATTGCCATTGGCTGTCATGTTGTTATCATGATCACACACAAGAGGAGCAGTAACATTGTCTTGATAGTTGCCGCCATGTGTGCCAGCTTTCTTGCCTTCGTCCTTTGAAATCACTCCAATCGCTTCTAGGAGCTGAACAACCAATGGTTAGATGTGACTGGCACCAGTCGAGAACAGGAAGGACCAATACCTTTATTGCCGCCAAACGGATTGTATGAGGCATGCATTGCATGCGAGTGTCTTGCGCTGAAAACAGTACACCCCATTGTTGGCATCGCCACTCAAGTGATGTAATCAACGTGTTATTGTTACTTGCATTGTCCATGACAACAGTGATGATCTGCAAACACATTAGCTTTAGAGGATGAACTGGTACAAGTGCAGTGTAGAATAAAAGTTTACCCTCCTGATGAGGCCATATAGCTCCAGTGTTGCCCAAACAGCCTCGGCCATATTCTCTCCCGAATGCTCCCCAATAAGTTCCTGAAAATCAATCAGTAACTCTTCTGTGGCCCAAAAGGACATCAACATGATACCCAGTTGATAAATCAAATAAAACACGAACCAAGTTGCCCATCATCTATATAATAATGACGCATCGCTTTGTCATGGAGTTGTCGGGCTTCGAACCTTTTTTCCCGCTCGCTTGCTGCCTCGATTTCCATGTAAAAATCTTCTTTTAAACATTCAATGTGTGCTTTGGTACTCCTTCTCACAGCAATATTTTTTTGGGGTACACATGGTCTCATACAGAGCAACAGTGTGCATTGGCGGGCATCAATTCAGCCACTTCGGAGTAGGCCTTCAAAGCGGTTTCCCAAACGATCACATGCCCTCACATGACCATACCATTGCTGGCTTCGTGTTGTTTCTGTTGCACACTGCCCTATGTGTTAACTGGCTGTTGTGACCGTTGTACTCCTATGCCCGGTGTTCTCTCACGTTAGGTTTGCACTGCCCGGTTCAGCGACATTGGTTCTTCGTCCCTCACGGTGTTCAGCGTCACGTGGGATTTAGCCCTTGGATTAGCCTCCCTTGCGTTTTGCAGATACCACATTCCAATCCCCTGTGCCAAAGAATGGAATTTAGCTCCCCTGTGGCTTCAGCATCGTGACCCGTGGCACTGAAAAATGGCTGCCCACATGCTTCGGTGTACCCCTGTCTTGCCTGGACAATGACAGTGGACATGTGCATCTCGAGCTCCTTTTTTCTATGTCTCTGCTACGTTTTCATGCCGTCTGCTAGGTCGATTGGACAACAAAGAAGACGACGACATGAGAGTTTGCAAAAGGTTCGTCTTCTTTGAATCCTCTTTTGTCTCTGTCTGATTGCGAAGAAGCTGGCACTTTGCCCAAGCCAAAGTGAAACGTGTTCGTCTTCTGTCGAGTTTGGCGTAACTCTGCCTGCGAATGTAAGTATGTCCCTGTCCTGCATTCCTCCTTTGTCTCAATGTCCCATTTGTTCGAACTCATTGCTCTTTTCAGTCCTTGGCGCATGCAGCGATGTCTGTGACCCCTTGGCCCCTGAGTAAAGAGAAGACAGACTTGAACCCTTGGCGCAACATGAACCTGAGGAGCATTCGACAAATGTTATCGAAGAGCCATCTTCAGCTGGTCCTGCATTGCTAACGGGTCCGGAGCGACATGACTTGGGCTTCGTGCGTGCCGGATGAGTTGTACTAGCTGTATTCAAGCGACGATGCACAGGCGAAGGAATTTCGTCTTTATCTTTGCCGCTATAACAAAGCATTCATGGTTACCTCCACGGGCGGCTCCGGCCACCTGGACGGCACAATGTTTGATGGGTCGAACTCCTTGCTGCAAGACCACACCCAATTCAATTGTGGCGAAGAACTTCGGTGTCTTCTTTAATGTCCCCCCATGTTGAATGCTGATCAGATCAGACTGTTGCGTTCAACCACATAATGGAGGCCATCGAGGAGAAACCTCTTCATCATTGGCAAAACTCCCTTCGACTTGCTCGAGGACTAAGCTAGGATGAATGCTCCGTGCAAAATTGTTATGCATTTGAAGCCATCGACCGCACTTTCAGAGATGTCCGCAACTGTGACAATCTTTTTGGTGGCATTCCTGCCGTTTTTGGCAGCGATCTCTTGCGTGCGTCATTTGCTGCATCTCCCTTCTTCCCTGCTCTCTCTCACACACTTTGAAACTGAACGATTCTTGCGTTCCTCAGTCCACAACAGAAGAAACCCCGTCTCTTGCTCTCTCTGTAACCCCTGAACGTAGTTGGAGTGCACAAGACGAACTGGTAGATTGTTTGATTGGTCATCGTGATGAACTTGCTCCTGGTAAGTGTGACATTTTTTACCACAACTGAAAGTGTTCGAAAAAATGAGGTCCTCCCTTTTCTTTTCCGTTTTTTTTTTGCCAGACATCGCTCTCATTGCCTGCTTTCTACAGGGTAACGGATCACATTATTAGGAAGAATGGTATCTGAACGGCGTGCTGGCTGTGGGTAGTGTCAACAATGGCGGTGGAGGCCCAGAGGGGGAGGGGGCGGGATGATGGAGGATGCAATGCGGGCGCTGCATGAGATGCTAACCTTATGATGCTTGAGAACGATGGGCTGAACGAACAGCAGCTGCGGAGTACGCCCGGCTGGACGGCTGGCTGCATGCGTTCTGGTTCAAGGAGGACGGTGCATCGTGCACGTGTCTCGCGATTCGCGACAACGCGTGGCCGCCAAACAAGGCATTTGGTGCAGTCACCATGTGGCTCTTCTGGTCCCTCCTGCGGCCGGGTGCGTCCCATCCCCCTCCCTTCCACAATGCGCACAATTGACACTTTCATGTTTTTTAGGTGTGCTTGAGCTCCCTGTCTTTTCGATTGTATTTCAAGGCTGATCACTGTTCAATCCAACCCGGGGGGGGTGGGCATGAGCAACTGGTTCCGACGGCGGAGGCGGCTGCGTACGAGGGTGCAGTGGTTCCCGCGAAACAGCAGCAGCAAGACGCACAGTGGAAGGGCCTCCGAAGTTCAATTAAATGTGTCTGAGGCCCTGTCTTTCTCGATGTGTCAATCCCATCCATCACAATACAATAAGTGCGTCATCCTGCTTCTGTTCAAGTTTTAGGCACTGCGCATATTCTCACAATCAAATTGCAGGTCAGATGGTCACCCGTCACCCGTCATCAGCAGACTTTTTTTGCTGCCAAGCATACGACCACTATGTAGCGGGCTCATGTACGTGCTCAGACCGATGAGTATCTCACAGACCATCAGCACGTCGTACTGCGGCGACGAGTAGACTTCCCAGTGGACTTTGCAAAGAGGACATGCAAGTTGTCTGCACAGCTCATCACGCATGGCCTCAGTGTCCTCCTCCTGAGGAGCAATGATGGCCCTGGGCCACTGGTGTGGAAACTCAAATGACGACCCCGGGGATGACCTCCCACCCTGAGTTCCGTGCATATTTTAGTATGGATATTGTTTTTCCTCTGCTTGCAAGCAACCTGATGGCCATGTTCGACAGCACGCATCTGTTCGCAGACTCGATCAGACGCGTCCGAGGCCCGTACACAAGTAACATAACAACAGGAGGCCGAACTCGATGATTCGCACACCCCAGGTGCAGCTACAGCTAACTTCACCGACTCAGATACAGTACATACCACTAACAAAGCCCAACTCGCAATGGCCACGAATTCGCTCTGATGGGTGATCGAAGTATGTACAACACCCCCCACTTTTTTGTTTTTTTTTTGATCCAACAACACCCCCGCTTCCCAGTTGCGTCTGTTCACAATTGACATGTAGCAAACTGTATCAACATTCAGAACTCCTGCAAGAAACTTTGCCTCGGGAAGGGTCGAACAAAGGTTCTGTTGGTACCAAGGTTGGTACAATGACCAACCCCCCAAAAAATGCTGGATGAGGACCCGGCAAATGCGAACACTGCTGTTACGTGGATCACAGTCTCGGAGGAACCAAGCGAGTATTTCTGCGACGCGATCTCCACTCAGGGTGCCAGCTTCGTTACCCCTGCACCCAGGGCTCCTCTCGCATTGCCCCTCCCTTCCCGCGGAGAACTGCACGACACCGAAGGAGCCGGTCGTTGTCCCACCCCAGCCATTTGAGCACCAGCGCCAAGCCGTCATTGCATGATGCCCCTTCCCACAGAGAACAATACGATGCTGATGGAAGTGTGTCACGATTCGGCTTGTGGACTCTTACTATACGGTGATGACTCCCTTAGTAAGTAGTAATTAGTCATGGACTTGCATCAGTCAGCCGTCGTAGTATCACATGTTTGTGGTGATGCTATGACTCAGTCCTAGTAGTAGTGGTAGTAGGGTTCGAGCTACTTACGCTACTAGTCACTCGGATTCGGGAGGAGCTTTAAAGCTGCCTCAGTCATGTATAAGTAGTACAACGCAAAGACCAGAAGTCCTCATTCTGGTCTTCTTCAATTGCCATCACGCATCCTCTCCTAGTGATCCTCCTGAGTGTCTGCTACCTCGTTCGCTTGTCTCTGATAGAGCAAGTCGATCTCCACGTACGCCTAGTGGAATACGCCCTAGTGCTCTTTACGATCACGTGCACCTGGAGGCCGTGTATTCGTGTCACGTGACCGTCAAGTCACGAGAATTCGCTAAGTCGTCGAAACGCCCTTTCGCTGTCCAAGTCGGACTCACGCCAGTGGCGGCGTTACAAGTGGATGTTGTTCCACCCCAGGCATCCAAGCACTGGTGCCGGCATTGGCAGAGTCGCATCTCAGAACGCCGTCATCTCTGCGCGCAAGGTTGGTCCTCTGCAATTTTTGATTGTCTTCTTGCATCCACCTACCAACCTGTCCACCCTGGACCACGTCAACTCTTTCCTGTTGACAGAGTTTTCTGAGGACACCCAACTTGGACCTCTGCTGCTTGGACTGGTGAAGACATATATTGGTCCAAGCGATGTGACAATGTTTTATTAGGCTTGCATACAATTTTTTTTCATACTATTGTTCCGTATCAGTTAACCAAAACTGAGAGCTGAACATCTGAATAATTTGATGAGTGACGGCCCACCATGAGAATGCAAGTATCCGTGTTCTGGGTGTGCCATGTGGTGATGTGCGCACCGGGTTTGAGCATCAGAATCAGAACGCTTTCATGAATGACGGCCCCTTGGGGCCGTCGTGAATTGCTAGTTAGTGACATAATGTGCAACAATGGCCAAGAAGGTGTGTTGATTGCTTGACGTCCACACGTCGAGGGACAAACAAACCTTTCCCTCAAGTTTCTACTATATAATTAGTATATTTGACAGTGAAGTAGGCCACAATCGATTATACCAAGAACATCTTGCGAACCCCCTCAATTGTTTCCTCACCCATCTTCATCACATGCCGCTTGATGCCCTCACGTTTGGGAATTTTCAATGGACCACCACTGGCAGCACAATGTGTAGCATTCATCATGGCAATGAACTCAGGTTTTTCCACTTTGTCAAATGTAGAGTTTTGAAGTCCTGTCCTATGGACTGAAAAAAGACCATGGACCTAACTGGACCCAACTGATGGCAACTGGACTTTCAGTTGCAGTTGCATGTAGTTCCAACATGGTTGTAACATTCCACTGGATGTTCTTCTTGAATAGGGCACAATCCTCCTAGTCAAGGCTACATGGGACCTAACGATCACAGCAGATGTCGAACTCAGATACTCAGCGTTGCATGAACTCGCAGGAGAGTCATATAAGGGCGGCCCACAAGGTACAGAGGGCGGTGAATGCAATAAAGCAGAGTATGGACAGCGTGTTGAGAGACGATGGCAGAGAAAGGATAGGGAAAGGGGAAAGAGGGGATATGGCAGACAGCCAACAGCTAAGAACAATGGATGCAAAGACAAGTCTATTGCACACACAAACCAGCCTATACAGCTACAAGACCAGGCAGTTGGGTGGATGATCCAAGGAGTTAAGCTTAGGTCTTCAGCGACCATAAGCCCATCTACTTATACAAGTTCAGGGAGCTTTCAAGCTCAGCCTGAACGCTGAAACCCTAATACACAGATCCTAGGAATCAGTCATCATAAACCGTAACAGCCAATGGCATAAGGCCCTCATGGCATGAGTCAGGGATAAGGGAATATGAGGCATACAGTCCATCAGAATCAAGGCACAATTGATAGGAATATATGAGTCATCAAACACAAGGCGGTCTAGAGCTGGTCCAGGCACAAGCTCATCTGGACCCATCTGGAGCGGGTTCTAGCCAGGTCACGTGCCAGGGTCACATGACGGGCGGGTGTAAGATCATGTGATCTACTCCCAATATTCCTGTTGCTTTTGAGCGCTTCCCAGGTGGTAGTGGTAGTCAGGTGACTTAGCTCGTTCTTGGGCGCTTACAGCCACAAGTCTCATAACTTGGCCTTCCTCCTCAGCATACTTGTCAGCACATGTCCTTCTCATGGCAGTATTCAGGGTCTTGGCAGGTGATTGGGGGATGGTCGAAGGCAAAAATGTAACAATGGTCCAGTTGCAGTCTATTGATAATTCAATTCATCAACAGACTGCCAAAAGACCAGTTGCAACTGGTCTTTGACAGTTGCTGAGTTTCAATGGACACTCATCAGTGCCATCACAGGTTCATGGGTTTTTGCAGGCATGCAGATCACCGGACTGGCTGTGACGTGTGTCAGCATGTCAACACTGACCAAACAACCACTGTGTCAATCAACCACTCTTGTCGACTGCGTTGTATTGACCCTCAAACAAGCTAAGTCCTTTTCCTTATCCTTTTACTTAAACTAACTACAATGTGTTTTTTTTTCTCTAGGTTTTAAAACATTCACACGACACTTTCATGCCTCGACACCGACGCCACACCACAGCAACTTGGTGTCTTGACGCTGCAACACCAACCCTGTGCCGCGCCCTGGTGCTTTGACACCAACACGGCACTGTCATGCCACAACACTGATGTGGCGCTGCAGCAACACGGCATCTTGACACTGCGACACCAACCCCGCGCCGCACCCTGGTGCTTCAAGCCTTCAACACCGATGTGGCACCTTGACACTGCAACACCGACACACCATGACACTGACACGGCGTATTGACGCTGCGCCCTGGTGCTTCGACATGGACACAGCACCATCACGCCATGACACTGATGCGGCGCTGCAGCAACATGGTGTCTGTATGCTGCGACATGGACATGGCGCCCTGGCGCTGCAACACGACACAGCACTGTCACGCCACAACACCAATGTGGCACTGCACCAACATGGCACCCTGGCGCTGCAACACAACACAGCGCCGTCATGCCACGACACCAATGTGGCGCCACACCAACACGGCACCCTGGCGCTGCAACACGACACAGCGCCGTCATGCCACGACACCAATGTGGCACCACACCAACACGGCACCCTGGCACTGCGATACAACACAGCGCCGTCATGCCACGACACCAATTTGGCACTGCAGCAACATGGCGCCCTGGCGCTGCAAGTCCAACACAGTGCCATCATGCAGTGGTATGGTGCTATGACATGGTTGAGATAGATAGATAGAACTTGAATGTAATTACTTGTAGCTATAGAAGAAATATATGGTATTATTCTCATTGTAGACCAGTGTAGACTGGTTGTAGACTGGCCAAAGACTGGTTGAAGACCAGCTCTGTAGACCAGTTGTCGAAGAGACCAGTTAAGACCAGTCCACAGACTGCAACCCAACCGATGTAGACCAGTCTTACACAGTCCGGTCCAGTTTTTTAGTTGGGCTGAGAAATTGTGGACCGGTTGTGGTCCTGGTCTTACCCAAATTAGGTAAAAAAAACCGGACCGGACTGGACTTTAAAACACTAGTCAAATGGCTGGTCGCATGCAATGATCCATTCCACATCAGGAAAAACCAGATCCTGAAATTTCCTAAAATTTAACAAATCTCTGAAATATGGTAATATCTTTCCAATTTTCTGGAATTGTTAAGATCGTTAAGATAAAAAAAACCCCCTAATATATTTTGTAAAATCTCACTAAATATCTGCATAAATGGACATATGTTCTGTATGTTTTTGGATGAATGTGTCCAAAATTACATGGTTTACATATTTCAGATAATTTAGTCAACTGTGGTTGCATTCACAAAACAATAATATATTTGTAACTAATAAGAGTACATGCAGCTACACTACAATCTAATTAAATATACACTGTGTTGGGGTATGGCAGGGCGTGGTGGTGAGTCAGGGGTGGTGGGGTCTTGCACATGGTATTGGGGGGGCTGGTGGCAAGTTGGCAGTTGTGGTCTTATGTAGCATGTTGGGGGTGGCGTGTGGATGGGTTGGCAGAGGTGGGGTCTTGCACACAGTATTGGGGCAGCTGGTGGCAGGTTGGCAGTGGCGGTCTTGCGTGGTGTGTCAGGGGTGGTGTGGGGTCTTGCACACAATGTTGGAGTGGTGTGGCAGGTGGGTGGTGACGGGGTCTTGTGGCACCACAGTGGGACTGGCGGGTGGCAGGCTGGCACAGTGGTAGAGTGACGTGGTTGGGGTGGTGGCACAGTGGTAGTGTTGGTGTGGCGGATGAGGCATGCATGAGGGCCTGCAACAGGATCAGAGTGAGCAAGAAAAAAAAGAAAAAAAAAAGATAGCTTAAGCACTGGGCAAAAGCCCAGCACATCCTCAGCCGCATCTTCCCTCCTGTGTAGGCCATGGGGGGTCATGGGTGGTCCAAGTGCATCAAAAATGTCGTGGATAAGAGAAGAGAAGAAAAAGAAAAACCCTGCTGAGAAGAGATGGGTGTGTGGGTGCCAGTGTTCATGCATTCACATTCACATGTCAAACGACACACCTTCCCATGCCACAGATTAAGCCTCCGCTTGACACATTTTTTCAACAAGTCACGCTATCCACCAGTCAATTCTCGAACTTTACTCCCCCAACCTGCCCTCCCGCTTCCACCCCTCGTCCAGCTCCTCCTAACTTGCCCTCACCCCTTCAAGCCCTTCCCTCTCCCATCCCACTTGTGGTCATGAAGACACCTGATGATGCACTGGGCTTCGTCCTGGTGCATCAAGATATGTTTTTTTTTTGTTTTTTGTTTGTTCATTTCTCACTAATATTGCAGCTCATCTTTTCCTCTGCCACATCACCCCCAACATGGTGTGCAAGACCCCGTCACTGCCGACCCATCCCACGTCTCCCTGACTGCCAACCCACCACCATGCTGCCCCAACACCTCGTGCTTTCATCCACCACTGCTGACCTACCATGCCACCCCAGCACTGTGCGCAAGACCCTGCCTCCGCCAACCCACCCCCATACCACCCCAATACGGCATGCAAGACCCCACCACTACCAACCGCCACACCGCAGCAACACAGCACGCAAGACCCCGCTAGGGCTGAACACGAGTGCAGGTAACTTATGGGTGGCTATGGGTTTACTCGTGGGAATACTCATGAAGGGTCACAGTCATGAGTCACAGTACTTCTGGTCAAGGGTTTTCCAAGGGTGCAGGTATAGATTTTGACATAAATTATGAGTACTTGTACAAGTACTTGTGACAGGTCCTACAAGTACTTGTGAAAGTCTGAGGGTTACTGACATATTGGTTGATTATATTATGATTTCTGTTACTTTTCTACTTCATACTCACAAGTACCCCCAAGTACTTGCAGGTACTTACAAGTACTTATGGGTCTGTGAGTACTCATGAGTATACTCATGGGTATTTGATACTCATAAGTCAATACTCATAAGGATCCAGGTATCACTCTAATGATGCAAAATACTCATGAGCAAGGGTGCAGGTCACTCAAGGGTGCACTCGTGTTCAGCCCTAGACCCCGCTGTGCCACCACCCCAACCACGTTGCTCTACCACTGTGCCAGCCCGCCACCCACCAGTCCCACTGTGGCGCCACAAGACCCCGTCACTGCCCACCCGCCACACCGCTCCAACATCACGCACAAGACCCCACACCACCCCTGACACACCACGCAAGACTGCCACTGCCAACCCGCCACCAGCCGCCCCAATACTGTGTGCAAGACCCCACCTCTGCCGACCCATCCCCATGCCACCCCCAACACACCACGCAAGACCGTTGTAAGGGCACCGCAGCCCTTGAGCGCGAAACCACCCACTATCGACCACTTCGGTCTCGTCGGCTCGGCATGTGACTCGACTGCCTATCACGGATGATCACCAAACCGCCACCA
This sequence comes from Lactarius pseudohatsudake, assembly GCA_021525015.1. NCBI lineage: Eukaryota > Fungi > Basidiomycota > Agaricomycetes > Russulales > Russulaceae > Lactarius > Lactarius pseudohatsudake. The sequence continues at coordinate 14,082 of JAKELH010000829.1, forward strand.
ACTCATGTTCATCGTCCTTTTCCTCCTCACCTCGTTTCCCCCACTCTTCCGTCCTCCCATCATCTCGTCTCACTCGTCTCACATCTCGTTGCTCTTTTACTATGGCCTAATATGATTACATTTCCGTCACCAGTCGGCACCCTCGAACATCCACCTTTCCTCAAAAACGACTTCCCGCCCGACGTCGTCAAGGGGCCCGCCTCGGAAAGCCCTCTCCACCATTTTCCACTCCATCCCTCCATCACTTTTGCTGCCCTCAGAACCCGGGATCTCGGTGCATGCTTACACCCACGACCGTTGAACGGTCTAGAGCGGCGGTCTTTGTCTCGGACAAAGGCGCGCCCGGCTTTTCTTCATTTTCTTAAACCATCTCACCCTCGTTCCTTGAAATAGTGTGCCTCGTCGACGCCACCCGCGTTGCCTCTTCAACCTCTCTCCTTCAACTGGTTAGACTCCTTGTCGCCATTCTCCTTCTTCCTTGTCACCATTCCCCTTCTTCGCTTTACTCCCCGTTTCACCTCGACACTTGCCCGATTACAGTACATGCCGACAACGCCTTTAGCGCCAGGGACAGAACATTACCTTAGCCTTACGACCGTCCGTCCGCCTCTCGTAGTCTTTCGCTATCCCTTGGACTCCTTCACTTTACTTTCCCCCTTTCCTACCCACTATCCCTCACAACTTTCGACTTAGCGTTTTGCGACGATGATTCCTTACTTACGGGTACACGCAGTATATAAGGTCTCGGCCTCGCGCTCTGAAATGTAATTCTCTTTCCCTGTGTCTTTTGCGATCCTCGTCTCTCTCCCGCGTGACTAAGTACCGATTCGACGGGGCAGGTCTAAATCGAAGACACCCGCTCGACCGTGACGACTCACCGCATCGCCTTTGCCCCCCTTTTTAGTTACCTTCGCGTTATCGATACGCGTGTCGCGAGCCTCGCTCGACGATCTGCTCGCTTGCTCAACGCCTCGGAAGCCTTCGTCCATTCGGCATCCAAAATTTGGGCTCTCGTCCCCACTCAGGCTCGGCGACAACACCCTTTCTTTCCCCTCCTCCGTCCAATCCCTTTCTTGGTCTTGCCTTACTCACTCACGCGCTTTCGAGCACGTACATCTGGCTGCCCCAGTGAGGCTGAGTTTAGTGGATTAACCCCCCTCTCCCCTTTATCCTTCTTCCCTTCCTGGTCGCCTCTGGTGACCAACCATATGCCCAGACAGTCGAGTCTACCGCCTAGAGATCTCTCCGGAAAGTTCACCAAAAAGCAAGAACCATCGCCTCATACGCCGCCGCGCCAGCCAGAACCATCTACCAGCAGCTCGACACTCGATATCACAGAAGCCTTCACCCCCGACTCCGAAGTCACCCCTCGACCTAATCGCGCTCAGTCCATTCCGGGCTCCTTCTCACCCCAAACCGAACCACCCTCGCAGTCCTCGATCCCCTTTTCAACCCTCGTAGCGCAAAGTTACAAACACTTTGTCTCTCCTTCCCTGATCCCTGTTCCAAAGTCTACCATCTCAGCCTCGTCACCGCGTACTACCGCTACCTCGTCAAATCTACCTTCGCCTGCTCAGTCGACCTCTCTCGTAGTCTCCTCTAAAGCTAGATCACTCTCTAATCCACAAAAGCCGCTACCACCTCCTCCTACCTCGTCTGCTATCGCCTCCTCCGCTTCCGGTCCTAATCTCGCTTCCGTCGCCTCCTCCTCCTCCTTGACTCTCAACACACCCTCTACAGTATCCTCCGTCGCACCCTCTACCGCAGCATCGTCCCCGTCTTCCACTCCAAACCCTACCACAACCGTTTCCTCTTCCGCCCCGACTTATACAGCATCCTCTATCGCTCCCGCTCCAACCGCCGCACCAGCCGCTCCAGTACACCCTCCCGCAGTCATCGCAGCCCCGGGACATATGGCCGCTAATCCCGCTACCGGCCCCGCGGCCATGCCAGCCGCCCGCTCGCATAACGCACCATACTTCTCTGGACGCGTAGGAGACCCGCTTGACGACTTCCTCCGGGAGTACGAGGAAATGGCCACTAGCCGCAACCTTACACCCCGAGAGAAAGTAGAGACCATCACACGCTACATCCCTACAGACCTCCGGGATTTGTGGAAACTTCTCGACGGCTACACAACGCACGATTGGGCACTATTCCGACTATCTCTTGAGGGCATATACGGAGGAGCTACTACTCAGTCCAAATACTCGAAACAAAAACTGTTCGACTACGCCCACTATACTAGTCAACGGCGCATGCGCGGCGAAGACGACGTCATGCACTACTACAGAGAGTTCTTGGTCTTCTGCAAACCCCTCCAGGAGGCCCGTCGCATTACCGACGAAGAACGCGACTCTGCATTCTGGTACGGATTTCACCCTAGCGACCAGGAGAAGATGCTGCCTAGGCTCCTAGGCAAATATCCAGACCGATTGGCCGAGCAGCCCTACAACTTTGAAGAAGTTTTCAAAATCGTTCGAGCCGTCTTCACCACCTTCACCGCCTCCCCATTCTTCCCCATCCAGCTACAAGAGCGCTGGGAGCAGTCCACACCGCACTATGCCAGACCCGAGAGACCGGCCGAAAGATGGTTCTGCCAGAGCGAACCCGACCCCCGACTGCCTGATCACGAGGGACGCAGGAGGGAGCGAGACCACTTCCTCGATTATAACCCGAGAGACGCATTCGCTCACCCAGACCGAGACCTTCCTCACCCCGTTAACCCTCCGCCCCGCGCTCCTTCTCCTCCACGCAACACCCTTCCTTCCGAACCCAAGACCGTTCGCTTCACTGAGCCCACTCGGGAAGAGGAAGACCGCGAGCTAGATGAGCTCATGGACAAGATGCACGGACTCTCCGTCCGCGAGCGAACATACGCCGTTCTCTACGCTCGCTGCGCCCATCGCTACCCAGACGTCGCTTCCACCCTCCCCAGGCCGGAAATTGTTCAGACCTTTTCCTATCACCCCCCTGCCGCCCCATCGACAAGCCATCACCAGCCCTGGCCACCGGCGCAAGACCGGTCTGTTCCCGCTCCACCCGCAGTCTCCAACGACGCCACCTTCTTCCAATCTCGCCCGCGTCCTATGGGATGCTCGTTTTGTTCCCAGACTAACCACCGCATCCGAGAGTGCCCCATCGCGCAAGAATACTGCCGCACGGGACGAGCAATGATCCACAACGATCGCGTCCATCTCCCTAACGGCCAGCCTATCCCAGGCGACAACACCGGCAGCTCCCTACAGGCCAGGATCGACGCCTGGCTCTCCACCCCCGCTCCCAACGCCACCAGCGCCGCGACCTTCACGCACGATCCTCCTCCCCACTCCTCACTCAGCTTCGAGGCTATGCCGACCTCTCTTGGGCAACCTGTTCCACACGCGTATATCATCGAAGTCACCGGCGCCGAGGACGAAGACATAGCCGAGGTCGAGTGCGCACCCGACGACAGCCTCGACTTCTTCAGAGTCTTCGCGGCCGAGAAGAAGAAACGGGACGCGAAGGCGTCGAAGCTCCCCGAACTCGCCCAAGCAAGGAAGTCTGCCCCATCGCCCACCACTTCCAAAGAAGCCACCAATACGCCCGTCCCTACACCACGCGCCGCGCCCCAGTACAAGTATCAGTCCAACGCCGAAGACCAGCAGCTCTCCGCAGAGCTCTACAAGTGGCTGCTCAACGGCAAGCTCGCCCAAGTCACCCCTGCGCACATCCTCACTGCAAGCCCAGGCATTTGCAAGGAGCTCATCGAGCGACTTCGCACGTGCAGAGTCGACGCCGCCTGCCTCGAAGAAGCATCCGGTACTATCCCACCAGCATCCATCCTCGAGCTCGCAGCCCCGCAATCCGCCGAGTACTCTCTCCCCCTGCGCGAGATCGACATCTTAATCAACGACGACGTCACCGAAGCTGGAGTTCTGGACCAAGGGTCCCAGATCGTCGTCATCCGCTGGGACTTGGTGCAGGAGGCCGGCGTGTCCATCAACCACGACCACCAATTGGACATGGAAGGAGCTAACGGGCTAGTCAGCAAGACTCTCGGATGCGCCGAAAACCTGACCATGCGAGTCGGGGACGTCACCTTCGCCATCCACACTCACGTCGTCAACCGAGCGCCCTTTTGTCTCTTGCTCGGGCGACCATTCCATCACCTCCTTCTCTGCTGACTCGAAGACCATCCCGACAGACGCATAGAAGTCTCTGTGCGCGACCCCACTGATCCCGCCCGTTCCGTCTCCATCCCTTCCCGCGCTCGCCGAACGCAAGTCGGATGTGTTAGGACGCTCTCACTTACAGCCCACCCCGCGCCTCCAATCATGGACGGCATCCCTCGCTTTCAAGATCCAACCCTTCAGCTTCTCCAAACACCATCGCAACCTGTCCTAGCCTACAAGAAGGTAGTGCGCAAAGTACGACCAGTATCCGTGTCGCTCCCCGAAGACTACCGCATCATCCGCCGCATCCCCAACGATCCCATCAAATCCCTCCCTCCATTACCGACTCATCCGCCCGATTTCACACCTACCGCCAACAGCACCCGACTTACTCAAGAACGCCTCAACGAACTTGACCTCAACCGCTACGATTTCCTCCAGCACGAAGAACTCAAGTTACTTCAGCACATCCTCAAGGTCAACGAGCACGCGTTGGCGTGGACCGAAGCAGAGAAGGGTCGGTTCTGCGACGACTACCTCTCACCCGTCAAGATTCCCGTCATCGAGCACATTCCGTGGATCCAGAAGAATATACCCATCCCGACCAGCATTCTGGAGCAAGTCATTCAAATCTTCCGGGACAAGACCGCCGCCAGTGTCTACGAACATTCCGACGCTTCCTACCGCTCCCGATGGTTCTGCGTGAAGAAGAAGAACGGCTCATTGCGCCTCGTTCACGACCTACAACCCCTCAACGCCGTCACTGTCCGCAACTCGGGAGTTCCTCCCTTGGCCGATCAGTTGATCGAGGCGATGGCCGGTCGCGCCTGCTATAGTATGCTTGATTTATTTGTCAGATACGACCATTGCTCCCTTGACATCGCCTCGCGCGACCTCACCACCATCCAGTCCCCCATCGGCGCCCTCCGCCTCACTTGCTTGCCTCAAGGCTGGACTAACGCTGTAGCGATCTTCCACGAAGACGCCACCTTCATCTTAGAAGACGAGATCCCCCACGTCGCCTGGCCTTTCGTGGACGACTGCAGCATCAAGGGTCCGGCCTCGCGTTACGAAACGGAAGACGGAAGCTACGAAGTCACCCCCGACAACCCCGGCATCCGCAAGTTCATCTGGCAACATCTCAACGACGTCCATCGCATCCTCCATCGTCTCGGCAGCTCCGGCGCAACCGTCTCGGCCACAAAGCTCTTCGTTGCGGTACCCGAAGTCATCATTCTCGGCCACAAATGCAACTATGAAGGATGTGTGCCGGACAACTCAAAGATCGCCAAGATCCGGGACTGGCCGACCTGCAAGAACGTCACCGACGTCCGCGCTTTCTTGGGTCTGGCCGGCTTCATGCGAATCTGGATCAAGAACTACTCAGCTAAGGCTCACCTGCTCGTCAACCTCACTCGCAAAGGCGAAACTTTCGTCTGGGATGAACAGCATGCGGACGCCATGCAACAACTCAAGGACGCCATCGTCAACTCCTCAGCCCTCATTTCCATCGACTATTCCACCGACCGCCCAGTTTTCTTAGGCATCGACTCATCTTGGCGCGGCGTAGGCTATATTCTATCTCAGGAGTGCACAGACGGCAAGCGACGCCCCGCTCGCTTTGGCTCGATCTCGTGGAACGAATGCGAAAGCCGCTATTCTCAGCCCAAGGTAGAGCTCTACGGTCTCTTTCACGCCCTTCGTGCCCTTCGTCTACATCTCGTCGGCATCAGCAACCTCATAGTCGAAATGGACGCCGTCTTCGTCCGCGGCATGCTCAACAACCCCGACATTCAGCCCAACGCCACCATCAATCGATGGATCGCTGCCATCCTCCTTTTTGACTTCAAGCTCGTTCACGTGCCCTGCCGAGAAGCATCACGGCCCGGACGGACTTTCTAGACGCGAACCCGTGGAGGGAGAAGATGCCGAAGAAGACGATCCCGAAGACTGGATCGACAAGACGCTTGGACTTGGACTCTGGGCTCATTCTATGACACAAACACCACCTTTCGCCTCATGCATCCTCTCCGTTCTCAGCGCGACCACCGAAGACCTTGGCAACCCACTCGTCAACTTCCCCACCAGCAGCAAAACTATCGACACGGAAAAGGAGATCACGCAAATACACCAATACCTGAAAACCCTCAAGAAGCCTAGCGATCTCGACAACAACAACTGGGCCAAGCTACTCAGGAGGACGAAACGCTTCATCTTAGTCGGCGAACAGCTCTGGCGACTCAACAGACTCGGGCAACACCAGCTCATCATCCCTCCCGCTCAGCGATCAGCCATCCTCCGCGAAGCGCACAACAGACTCGGCCATAGGGGCGTCTACTCCACGAGACGCACCATTCTCGATCGCTTCTGGTGGCCCTCCCTCGAGTACGATGTTCGCTGGTACATCAAGACTTGTCACGCCTGTCAGCTTCGCCAGACCACCAAAATCCACATTCCTGCGCTCGTCCCTATGCCCGCCCCGCTCTTCCGCAAAGCTTACGTTGACACCATGCACATGCCTCTCGCTGGCGGCTTCTCGTATATCGTTCAAGCCCGCTGCTCCCTTACCGCCTGGCCCGAATGGCGCGCCCTTCGTACTGAAACTGGACAGACTCTAGGCCGCTTCCTTTTCGAAGAGATACTGTGCCGCTGGGGCGCAGTCGAGGAGATCGTCACTGACAATGGTTCGGCTTACATCGCAGCACTGGATTGGCTAGCCAGCAAGTACAACATTCGGCACATTGGTATCTCGCCTTACAACTCTCGGGCAAACGGCATCGTTGAGCGTCAGCACCGGACCATTCGCGAGTCCCTCTTCAAAACTTGCGAAGGCAACGTCTCAAAATGGCCAGCCGTCGCGGCGCACATCTTCTGGGCCGACCGCGCTACCACCCGCCGCTCCACCGGATATTCCCCCTTCTACATGGCTCACGGCGTCGAGCCTCAGCTTCCCTTCGACATCACCACCGCCACATTCCTCATTCCCGACCTCACCACTCCTCTCCCCACCGTCGACCTCATCGCTATTCGCGCGCGTCAGCTCCAGACGCGCGATGACGACCTTGCGAAAATCCAAGACAACATCGTTAAGAGTCGTCTTTCGGCTGCTATGGGTTTCGGGCGAAAATTCGCCCATAATATCAAGACCGACTCCTTTGGTCCAGGAGATCTGGTTTTGGTCCGAAACTCCGTAGCCGAAAACACACATGTTCGTAAAATCAAGCCTCGGTATTTTGGACCCATGGTCGTCGTCAGGCGGAATCGCCACGGTGCTTACTCACTAGCGGAACTCAATGGCACCATCTCGAAGCTTCGTTTCGCGGCTTTCCGAGTCATCCCTTACTTCTCTCGCACCGGTTCTGTCATCCCCCTCGCTGACTTGCTAGACCCCCAAGACATCGCCGCACTCGACAGGGAGGAGCCAGAGGAAGCTGGAATTTTTTTCGACAGTAATGAGTACGTGAGTGAGGACACTCAGGATCTTTTTAACCCCCCGGGAGATGTAAGGGCACCGCAGCCCTTGAGCACAAAACCACCCACTATCGACCACTTCGGTCTCGTCGGCTCGGCACGTGACTCGACTGCCGATCGTGGATGATCACCAAACCACCACCAACTCATGTTCATCGTCCTTTTCCTCCTTGCCTCGTTTCCCCCACTCTTCCGTCCTCCCATCATCTCGTCTCACTCATCTCACATCTTGTCGCTCTTTTACTATGGCCTAATATGATTACATTTCCGTCACCAGTCGGCACCCTCGAACATCCACCTTTCCTCAAAAACGACTTCCCGCCCGACGTCGTCAAGGGGCCCACCTCGGAAAGCCCTCTCCACCATTTTCCACTCCATCCCTCCGTCACTTTTGCTGCCCTCAGAACCCGGGATCTCGGTGCATGCTTACACCCACGACCGTTGAACGGTCTAGAGCGGCGGTCTTTGTCTCGGACAAAGGCGCGCCTGGCTTTTCTTCATTTTCTTAAACCATCTCACCCTCGTTCCTCGAAATAGTGCGCCTCGTCGACGCCACCCGCGTTGCCTCTTCAACCTCTCTCCTTCAACTGGTTAGACTCCTTGTCGCCATTCTCCTTCTTCCTTGTCACCATTCCCCTTCTTCGCTTTACTCCCCGTTTCACCTCGACGCTTGCCCGATTACAGTACATGCCGACGACGCCTTTAGCGCCAGGGACAGAACATTACCTTAGCCTTACGACTGTCTGTCCACCTCTCGTAGTCTTTCGCTATCCCTTGGACTCCTTCACTTTACTTTCCCCCTTTCCTACCCACTATCCCTCACAACTTTCGACTTAGCGTTTTGCGACGATGATTCCTTACTTACGGGTACACGCAGTATATAAGGTCTCGGCCTCGTGCTCTGAAATGTAATTCTCTTTCCCTGCGTCTTTTGCGATCCTTGTCTCTCTCCCGCGTGACTAAGTACCGATTCGACGGGGCAGGTCTAAATCGAAGACACCCGCTCGACCATGACGACTCACCGCATCGCCTTTACCCCCCTTTTTAGTTACCTTCGCGTTATCGATACGCGTGTCGCGAGCCTCGCTCGACGATCTGCTCGCTCGCCCAACGACTTGCTCGCTTGCTCAACGCCTCGGAAGCCTTCGTCCATTCGGCATCCAAAATTTGGGCTCTCGTCCCCACTCAGGCTCGGCGACAACACCCTTTCTTTCCCCTCCTCCGTCCAATCCCTTTCTTGGTCTTGCCTTACTCACTCACGCGCTTTCGAGCACGTACACCGTGACCGCCAACTTGCCACCAGTGTAACATCTACCACAGATGTTTGCCTGACTTAGGTGTTTTGGGGTGTGACGATCCTAACAAGGTAGAAGTTCCTGTTTGCAGGGGTAGTAGGGTGATGAGCAGGATGAGGGAATAGATGTTCCTCTGGTCCTGTCACGAATCACGAAGTGGATGCTTACTGTACTGCTATGACTCGGGCAGTAAGTGACAATTAGTCATGGACTCATATCAGTCAGCCGTAGTATCACATGTTTGTGGTGGTACTATGACTCATTCCTAGGATAGTGATAGTAGGGTTCGAGCTACATACGCTACTTGTCGTCATACGCTTCGGGAGGAGCTTCAAAGTGTCCTTGTACATGTATAAGTAGTAGCCTTGGAAGACCCAGAATCTCCATTCTGGTCTTCTTCAATCGCCACCTTGTCTCCCGTTCTCACTCTACTTCTCAATGTCTCTACGACCACCTGCCTTCTATATCGCTTGACTCTATTAGAGCAAGTTGAGCTTTGACGTCACCTAGTGGGCTGAACCCTAGTGCTATTAACGATCACGTGCACCTCAAGGCTGTGTATTTGTGTTGCGTGTTAAAGCTCATCACACCACTAAGTTGTCAGCGCCCTTTCGCAGTCCAAGTCGGACTAACGCCTGTGGCGGCGTTACAGGTCCTGCCTGATACCCGTAAAAGTCGTCTCCCTGTTGTAATCCGAGGGGGGGAACAGAGGTGACCTTGAGTTCGTCCCACGAGTCGTGATTGATGACGTAGAAGATGAGGTAGTGACATGCAACGCGTTCATTGCGGTACAGGAAGACTCAATGATAGGTTGCGTCCAACGGATAGTCCACTGCCCAAGGGGGACTTGGGATAAGTCATGGGGATCCCTGGTCTAAGAGGATATGCCGGACGACTCACTTAAAGGGAGTGATTCCCTCTAGCACAGATGCAAATAGAAGAGTGGTATTTCGAAGAAGACCAAGATGGTGGTGTTCTTGGTCTTCACTCAAATCTACTTATACAGTTACACACGAGCTTTCAAGCGCCGCTTCAAGTACTACTAGCCAATAGCATAAGTAGAGCAAACCCTAGTACAGCTATCCTAGTAGTGAGTCATGATCTGAGTCGTATCATACACAATCACATGTGCCGGAGCTTACCCAGCTGACTGATCCTACTAAGTCCATGACAATATACTGCTGACACGGTGTCATACCCTTGTACGTCAGTGTCCACTTCCGGGCCGAGGCAGTCTGCCAATCCGAACCGTAACATCACCCCCTTTTCAGGGTCGAGCCCCTAGGCTGACCACCCTGCATGGCCTCTCTCAGAAGGGCAATGCGCTGCCCCTCTTCCAGACTGGGATGGTAAGAATCCCGCTTGTTCTCAATGCAGTTGATGGTGTTGGCCCGCTGGAGCCTGAGGACACACTGGCGGTGGGTTAGTCCGATTCAGTCCAACTTCTCGATCTTCTTCTTCAGTTCCTCCTCCTTGGCGGCGTACCCAGCCTGGAGGCACCGGTAATGGTGCACCTCCGCTGTGAGGGTCAGGTCCTTCATGCCCAGTAGGGCTCTGTCAATTGACTCCTTGAGGTCCCCCTCTCGGTAGAAGTAGACCAGGTCATTGTCGGTGTAGGTGGGTGAGGGGACGTCATAGTCAGGCGCTGCGTCCACTGACTTCCCGTACTGCTGGTTGCTGCCTTGTCGATAGGTGAGGACGAACAGGTCTGCCATAAAGACGAGCTGCATATACCGAGCTGGGTGCAGCCTCCCTTGAGTGTCGCGAATCTGGAAGGGGATGTAATGTACTCCCCTGTTGTATTGGTACCCGTGGGGTGGCGGTGTTTCCACCCTCTGTCGGGAAACTGGACTGTGTTCCTCTGCATGGTACCTGCGGAGTGCAGGTCAAGAAGTGCGCGGCATACAGAGAGGTTCCCCATCTGTGGAGCATAGTGGTGGGGTTTCTTCGCTCATCGTGGTGAGATGATTCCGTAGGTGAGATGCTCGTTGAGGGGGCAGTGCTCTTGGGAAAGATACTGGTCGTAACTCCAGTCTTCTTGTACCGAAGCTTTGTCTGTACAGGAAGGTGGTCATGTGGGTATGTAGCCCATAAACATTGTGTTTCTGTATAAGATGGTGTAGGCCACGGGTTGCGGGATCCCACTGCGGTGAGGGAGGCTGCAGAAATGAGGGATGGTATGGGGGAAGCTGGACAACTGGTTCCTGATTGAATGGGCTGGGGAATCGACAGGGATGATGGTGGCGCATCCTGGACGATGACAGTGGGTTGGACAGAGATTGGGAGGAGGGTCGTTGAGGACATAGTGAACTTCAACAGCGGGCATCAGAGTCTGAGGTAGTATGAGTGGATGAGAGTGTGGAAGTGGGAGATGGGGATGTCACTTCCAAAAGTCCTGCGCTTATATGTGCTTCACTGGCAGGGTTTGAACGTTGAAGTCCCGAATCGCATCATCAGCAAAGATGTCATCCTTCAAGACCCACTGGTTGCCGAGTCAGGGTACCCCACGCCACTTGACCAGGTATTGCAATTTTCTATTTCTGCCGAACCGCGAGAGTCTAGAATCTTTTCAACCTTGTATTCTTCTTCGCCGCCCACTAGATCCGGTGGTGGGCGCTGATAATTTGGGCCATGTGTGGGAGTTTTGTGATAAGGAGTCAGAAGATCTGTATGGAACACTGGATGGATGCTCCACTGTGTGGGAAGTTCTAGACGGTAGTTGACTGCAGACATCACCTGAGTAACTTTAAACAGGCCGTGTCGTCTGGGCACAAGTTTCGCAGTTGGTTGGTTGGTGCATAGGTGGCGCCCTTCGAGCCACACAAGGTCCCCTGTTTGGTATTTGGGCGTATCTTGTGTTTGATCCACCCTGCTGTGCTTTGATCATCAGTTCTTGGGCGCGGGCTCTAGCCCTTCGGAATTGTTCGAGGCATAGTGCCACCTGTGGAATAGGGGATGGTTGATTGATCCAATCAGCGTGAGGGTTATATCCCATAAGGATGTTGAAGGGGAAGATCTTGTGGTTTCGTTGGGCCAGTTGTTGTGTGTGAACTCCGCCATGGGCAAGTAGTGCGTCCAGTTGTCCTGTCTTTCGTTGACCCAAAAGTGTAAGTACTGTTCGAGCCATTGGTTTGTGCATTCAGATTGCCCGTCTGTCCGTGGGTGGTAGGCTGTCGAGACGTTCTGTTCTATCCCTAGGATCCGGCACAGTTCACGAGTAAACTTGGACGCGAAGCGTGGGTCTCAATCACTGATAACACGTGCTGTAGTCCGAATAGGAGACGACGTGGGTCCATACAGGGCCGCAGTTCCTTCTGCGCTTGGCACGGATGAATATTGCCACTTTAGAACAGTCATCCGTTATCGTCAGGATCGAGTCCAGTTATTGGATAGGGGAAGTTTAGTGATGAAGTCGAGGGTGGTCTGGTCGAACGGAGCTGCTTCTGTC